>JAOTQK010000023.1:7977803-8006388 GCA_025642025.1 Rhododendron ferrugineum
AAAAAAATTTATATGTACCTGAGTCAAGGGTATTCGTAATTGTTTATATTTTTAATGAGTTAGTACTGAGTTAGATTTGGGACATGCTCAAGTTACTATGGTTTTTGTACATGCTATATAGGTTGTGGGTTTGCCTCCAAGGGCAAATACTTGTTCGGAAAGGTTAGCGTGGCGATCAAGCTTGTTCCCGGAGACTCTGCTGGGACTGTCACCGCGTTTTATGTGAGTTTCTTCCTTCCAAAATATTAGTCTATGAGAAAAGTCATGCTAGTACTACGCACGTAATTCTTTAAAATTGCATTAAATAAAAGATCTCAATAAGTTCTTTAAACTGGTGCCAAAAAAAATTCAAGATATCATACATGAAAATACTTAACCTTTTTATTCAATAATTACATAATATCCCATAGTTGACTAAAAATAGAACATTACTATTAACATAACAAGAGGGAGTAGAAAAATACAAAAGGACCAACAAAATAATTGGCTAGCTACTACAGAACTACAAAAGCAAACCTGAAAAATGTCTTTTTCTATAAGTTAATAATTTGAAACTTTTTTTTGTCCCGTACGTGGTACTATTGTTTTCTTGTCACTTGGGGAATCAATCAGTTATACTGAATTGGATTTCAGATGAATTCGGACACCGACTCCATCCGCGACGAGTTGGATTTCGAATTCTTGGGAAACCGGAGCGGGCAGCCATACACGGTCCAAACCAATGTGTACGCACATGGAAAGGGTGACCGGGAACAAAGGGTTAACCTTTGGTTTGATCCTGCAGCTGAATTCCACACTTATTCAATACTCTGGAACCATCATCATGTTGTGTAAGTTATACTAGCAACATTTTTTTTATAATAAGATGTTCGGATCAGCTTATTACTGTTTACCACTATATTGTTCTACATTGTACGTAGTTACCCCTCAAAGAATATAATAAATTCTATGCACTTGTGAAAAGATGTTTTTTTAATCTTTGTTCTGTATCCCTGAAAAAGGGATCTGTGGGAACCAAAATTGGGTGTCATTTTCACTTATTTTGAACTACTCCAGTCAAGATAGTAGAGTAGGGTACTGTTGCTATGTTATATCAATAGAGTACTTCAATAATCAACCGTCCCAATTTAATCAACCGTCCCAATTTAAAGAATTAACAGGGTTCTTAGACTAAGAACTGGTCCAGGGTCATGTGGTGCATGGTGAAGTTATACATTAGTTTGGGAGTACCGCCACGTGGTATTCCGGATCACTTTTTAACCACATATTTCATGTGGGGTACTTTAACACTAAGTGTATGGACCCCACTGAAACGTGTGGTTGTAAAGTGGTCCGGAGTACCACGTGGCGGTACTTCAATTCCGGACTATTTGAATAATATCTCGGGTGCATGGCCACCAAAACCACCCGGTGAGCACCGTCAGCGTGTGGCTGATGGCCTCGGTTACATAATTCGAGATCGATTCGTAAGAATTAATCAGAATGTTAAAAAATCTGGCTGCACATATAGCTTAGGTGTGGCTCATACTACATCAAAGTTGATACTTTTTTTTTTTTTTTCAATTTAATTTTATTGGAACTGATTAAATTAATTAACTATGGAATTGCAGATTTTCTGTGGATGAAGTACCCATAAGGGTGTACAAGAACAACGAAGCCAAAGGAATCCCCTTCCCCAAATTCCAACCCATGGGAGTCTACTCCACATTATGGGAAGCCGATGACTGGGCTACAAGGGGTGGGATCGAAAAGATCGATTGGAGCAAAGCCCCTTTCTATGCCTACATGCAGAACTTCGAGCTCGAAGGTTGCGCCGTGCCGGGGCCCTCAACTTGCCCGTCGAGCCCCTCAAACTGGTGGGAGGGAGCTGCGTATCAACAGCTCAACGCCGCCCAAGCCAGAAGTTACCGGTGGGTTCGTATGAACCACTTGATCTACGACTACTGCACCGACAAATCACGATACCCAGTGACTCCACCTGAATGTGTGGCCGGGATATAAATATCCATTCAACCGGTCGCCGCCCGTCGATCCACTGTCACAAATATATATATATGTGGATACACATATCTTCATGCCTACGTACATGTGCCCTTGTACGTACACTACCTTGGATTGGAAGCTATTCACTTCGATCGATCAAGTTCAAGGGTAAGGGTACTAGTAAGTAATACAGAAAGAAAAGTCAATGTTGTCTGTATCTGTTGCACCATGCACATCTTGTGTGCCCAATAATGCTTTTGTATGTTAATTTCTTTCCAAGTGTATGTACTACATATTTCTTCTTGATTAATTAATAAAATTATCTATTTAAAAAAATCACTGTCGCACCAAAAATAATGCTTTCGTATGATCAGTGCCAAGGAAATGCATTTTGGATTGTTTCAGAGAATTAATAGTTGACTGATCAGAAGCAGCTAAGTTTGCATGGGCCAATCAATTTGGTCCTTCCTTTTAATAAATCCCACACCTAAAATCAGGTGGACATTATTGAGCCGTGTACAAATGTGGGCCCTTAATTTAGTTAAGCTGTCATGAATGTACAGTATGTGTTGTACACGAAAAGTTGTTCAATGCTGGGGACACTGCTACGCTTGTGCTAGTCGGTTGTCCCGTCTTTTTTCACTACACATTCAGCATGAGGCCTAAGACAAACGTGTAGGTCTAACGAAGGAGAAGTTTTTCAATGCCGGGTGGGCACCGGCCACGTGGTGTCGAATACCATCTCGGCCGTCCAAACGTATTTTGGACGATTCAGATCTGTTTGGGTAAATTTTGAATGTAAAATTACCAAAATACGCCTGCAAGTCCAAACAGATTTGGGCCGTCAAAAACACGTTTGGACGGCTAAGATGCGTGCTCGGTACTGAAAAGTTTCTCCTGACGAACGATTCCAATGTGGCGAAAAAAGGGTCTGAAACACCGGGATTGAGTTGACAGGTCATCCGTCACACGTGCGTGCCCAAAGGGTCACGTGTAGTTCTATGCCATATGGGACCGGCCGGCAAGCATTAATTCATGGGCTAAGGATTGTGTGAGATATGTGTGGTTTGACAGTCCACTAGTACTGGGAAACGAAAGGACTGTCATGGCCAAAGACACTTTGAACGATCGATGACGGATTATTTCCGTTTGTTGGATCTTTCTGTTCTATAAAGGCTATACCATATAGGGGTGAAATCGGTTCGGTTTGGTCCAGTTTCAACTAATTTTACTGCTAAATCAGTAAATTTGTTTGGTTTTGAGATTCCGAAATTGAAACCAGAAATTACTTCAGTTTTGTTTCGATTGGGTTTATTTGGGTGGTCCGGTTGACTTGCTTTTTTCGTTTTTGGGCCACTAACAAATCTTAGGGAAAAACAAACATGAATAAAAAAAAAAATAACTCAGTCCAAAAACAAATAAAACCCCAACTATGTACCCAATAAAACCAAAACCACATAAGAAAAATCTCTAAAAGAAATAGAAAACATAAAATGAAATGAAAAAAAACTCTAAACTGATGTCTAGAAACAATTTCCGTTTACCCTAGCCTGTACCCATCAAACCTAGTTTAGAAGAAAAAAAAAAAAAAAAAAAAACCGGGTCTTGGAGAATGGGTGATAAAAGTTTACAGCGGAGAGAAACACCTAAATAAACAAGCCGGCCCGATACTCAACCAGACAAGCATAAAGAGTCACCCGCAATCATCCAACCCCGATTTTAAAAAGGAAAATGCTAACTTTCGCCCATTAGGCGAAGGATAATGTGTAGAAAGTACTGTATCGATATCAGAGAAAAAGTGTATATCAATCCATAAAATGTGTACTCATATCCAAACTTGTTTGTCATGCATTATATGGAGTACTTATTATATTACGCCTAATGAGCAGAGATTAGCCGGACCGTTTTAAAAAAAATCACCCAGCCAATCAAGAGTCATGATCGAGTATTTAATGCACCTAGAGCACCTCCACAGAGTTCTATAGGGGTCTCTTCCACCGCATATAATAGTTCGTGGGAGTTATATATTTGGTGGTGAAATTCACACCAATGTGTGATGAAAAAGACCCCTAAAATAAAAAAATAAAAGGCTCCTAAAATATTACGTGGCGATGCTCCAGAAACAATTAATGATTTTCTTCAACAGATACCCTACATAGGCACTGTATGCATAGAATAAAATATGTCACGGTAATTGAACCACGCATGCATGAATAAAGTATGCGGTGGTCATTAGATTATACTTCCTAATGTGCCCTCCCATATGTACCGGGTAGCTTGTTTTTATCTTATTTTGTTGGAAAAACCTATGGTAGGTGTTCCATATTAATGTTTTATATATGTTCTTTTTGGTTTATGTTACATTTTTTTTTTATATAGTGTCTATCGCGTATTGTAGATTGATTGATTTCGTAGTTAGGAGGAGTTATATGGTTATGGTTGAGGGTTAACACTACAGGGAGGGTTAGAGTGTAATGTATTTAATTGTTACGATTTTTATAGTGTTTAATACGTATTAATGTGATACACACGGGTTTGTACGGTGTGCACATCCATATTATGTATTATTTTGGCTAGTTACAAAAACATTTGGTATTAGTTACAAATCATTTTTGTAGGTTATGTAAATACTAGACAAATTAAGTTGCACATAGGTTTCTCGCCAATAAAAGGCACACCTAGAAAAAGACAGAAAGTAAAAATCTTAATATGAATTTGAAAACAAATAGATATCGTACAAGAATGGACCAATTCCAACACAATTTTCTTTGATTTTGTTTGTTTGACGAGACCAATAGTAAAAACAAATATAGTAATTGCACCAGACTAACTATGATTACGAGATTAATAGTACAACATTTCCACATGAAACTCTGTATTTCGTTCTTTGCACCATACCCCAAAACAAGGGAATTACAACTCTTGCAAATAAATAACATCCAAACAGTTGATGATAAAATTAAAGGATCCATATATTCGAGAGAGAGAGAGAGAGAGAGATTGGTTTGATTCCCTCTTTCTCTGTCTACCTGTTATGCAGAGGATCAGCTCCTGTTGGAATACCCCTTTTTTCTTCAGTTGCATTGCAAGAAGAATTACAAGAAGAAGAAGAAGAAGCAGCAAAACTAGAAACTTGGGTGAAATTCACAAATCCTGAAGGCGCCACTCGGATTCCAAGCCCATGAGAGTTCGTGAGAAGAATCAACAGAATCACTAGTTCAACTAGACCACCCATTTTTTGATCACTAATAATTGACGCGCGTGACGAAAAGCGAACCGCACGTACGATCAGAACATAGCACCAATAGTAATAGTCAATCGCTTCAACTTGAACACCCCCTCATGAACTTGAGTTCTGGTGATAATTAAGAAGAGAGAACAGGGGACTACAACTTCTCTTTTTTCTATTTTTTGGATCAAATAAGCAACACTGATGCCAATCTTTATCTCCGTATGGCTGAGAAGTGGACCCCTTCTATAGGCGCTTATTTAGGGGATCTCCGAGAGTGATCGATAGAAACTCCACTTACACAGCTCATGAAGGAATATCTGATCCAGGCACAGTAGTTTGCTTCGGCTATATAGCCTAAGGGGACTGTGTACCTAGCTTGGAGATGAAGAAATGGAGGAGAAAAGAAAAGCTAATTAGGGAATGGTCACTGACACTTCCAAGCTTCAAGTAAAAGAGATCTATGGATGGATGCCTTTGCCATACACAACAATGGCGACCTGAATCTCAATTTATGGAACAGAACATATATGAGACAGAGGAAAAGTTTGTCAGACCATTAGTTTTTGTTTCCCAAAGCATATATATATAAATCATCTCTGGGCTACTACGGCCTGTGGGCACCTTATTATTTGGCACCGGGGGCGCTCTTTAGTACATTTTTTTTTTTTAATAACTTGGGTATCCGGTGTAGCTTACGTGCAACCAGGGTTGGCCCATTTCCAAGAGGCCTCGGCCTTGGATATCCAAAAATTTTCAAATTTTAGGATCAAGAACTCCAATATTATTTGTAAATTAGTATATATAAATATTATTTGTTCGTTTTATAACACAAATGTTTTCGCTAACTCAGTGGTAAGTTGCTTTTAGTCCATATGAAGTGTTTGAGTTCGAGTCTTCTGGGCAGTTTTTTCTTTTGAAATGTTTTTTTTCCCAAAAATTATGCTATTGTAATTTTGAAACCAAGTCAAGTAGAATTCAAGCCAACCACTTTGGTCACTTGTGACAAAGCAGTTAATATGCATTATAAAGTCTAAAGTAGTACTCCGTAATATAAAGAAACATTTTTATCATTATTGTTTAACTCTAAAAATACGTAGGGCACCACCCTACAATTTAGCCTTGGGCATCCAAATCCTTGGGCCGACCCTGCGTGCAACTCGACTTGTTTTGAGGGACCGTTCCACTAGCCGGAGTTCAATTGAAACACGAACAAAAGCCCCATATAGATTGATTCCAAAAGAGATTTCAATTAATTGGTTCTAGTTGTCATTTCATAACTACTTCGTATATAGTAAGTGCGTGCTGTTATTAAAACTCACAATCTATAAGCTGAAGTACCGAAAACTTGTTAAAGTAGAAGACATAAGTACTTTTAAAATGACACGAACTTTCAAAAAAAACAAAAAAAAAAGTTGGGACGGAGAGAGTACAAGTGACATTGTTATATCGTTTTGATGCGTAAGCCCACTGGTAAGTTTCGCACTTCCTCATCAGAAAGCCTCAAACCTGCTAACTCCTTTGGCGGGCAACTCCTGAATGGCCCAATTCCGACAGGAGGCCGTCAGTCACACGAGATTAAATTTGGGCCTGTCAAGGCTCTTTTAACTAATTTGGACCAGTCCAGCTCGAAATAGGCTTCAGGTGGAAACAACCTTGCAGATCTCTTTATTAACATACAGTGCAAAGAAAGAAAAACATATTTGAATACACACAATGCTATCGAACCCAAAGGTTAGTCCGGTTAATCGTCCGGTTTGCCTACACAATTGAACAAGAGAAAATGACGGCCCATGACGTGTTTTGATAATTAATATCGGCCAAAGAAAAGCTAATTGAACATTTGTTAATGTTGTAAATATCCTTAGCAGATATTAATTTTCAAAACACGTCAATGACCGTCATTTTTCCATCGAACAAGGTTTGATTATTGGGATCAGGCCGCAATAACGTATAATAACTTCTTGTGAATTCTCCCGTCCTGACACTAATGGCCTGGTTTTAACCGAACTGCAGAGCGAATTATTCGATATTCGTATAAACTTGGCCTGAACATCCTAACTGCCGAACCAAAACAAAAAAAGAAAAGTCTCCACATGGGCACATGGACGGTGGACCCACAAAAGTCAGAGTCTTTCAAATCACGCCCTTGATATGGGTATGTATTTCTGGTCTTGATTTCTGTTACAAGCAGTTTTCCGTTAGCGGGTCAGTTGGGCCCCCCTGGCAGTTGCAATCTCTTTAGTCAAGCTCACGGTTGATCTTGGACCGTTCCCACGTTATCGTTTCTGCTAATACGTTTGCCACCCAAATAAATACTCTATCCATCTTAATTTACTTGTCCCCGTTTTATTCTAATTGAATTAAAAAATTAGTTATATCTTTAAAGTGATAATAAATTTTATATTCAATATGGGTCGTGTTTGATAGATATCGATTTATTCTATAATTCAATATTTTCGAAATCATCTAAAATATTATAAATTACAAAATATAATTAATTGAAAAGTGGCACGAACTTTAAAAAATGACAAGTAAATTGGGACGGAGGGAGTACTAGTAATTACTTATAAAATCAAAAGGATTCCTCAAATAGTAGTCCCTCTGTCCCGGCTTGTTTGTCCCCCTTTTTGACTTTTTGAGAGCGTTTGACCTCTTAAAGAATTGTCTATAATTTTCAATTTGTAATATTTTTAATATGCAATATGAATCTTATTTGATAGATCTCAATTAGTTTTACTATACAAAATCATAAAAAATATTATAAAATGTAAGATATAAGTATATTTTTTAATGACACGAATTTCGACAACTGAACAAACAAATTGGGACGGAAGGAGTAGTATATTTCAAGTAGAAAAGGATTTCATGGAGTACAAGACTGGGAGTTTGTGAAACTCAAAACTCACTATCTTATGAAAGCATCCACAATGTAATAATCAAAATTAAAAAATTGCTAAAGTTCACAATGTGTGTTTAAAAAAGTGCTCATATTGTAATAATCAAAATTAGTAATCTCTTAACCAATAATCAAATTTGGGCATTTGAATAATCAAAAGTAATAATGCGGGACTTTACATTGCTAACTTTAGCAACCCTCTAAATAAATAATCAAAAGCTGACGTGACAAGTTTTGATTATTCACTTTTGATTATTACATTACGGATGCTCTGAATAAATCATTATTCGTTTCGAAAATAAGGATATATATATATATATATATTTATATATATATAATATATCAGTCAGGATCCTATGAGGGATCCCTTACGGTCTTACCATAAGGGACTCCCCTTTCCCGATCAAATTGCGACGATCCGAGCCGCTTAATGTATTCAGAACGTGATTTTAAGGGTACCCGCGAGAAATTGCCCAAAAAAATGACCGGAAAGGGCTTGATCCGAGCAGTTTTTCATCAAAACACTATAAATGCATTTTATGCAAAACTGTTCGGATCAAGCCCGTCCCTGTCATTTTTTTGGGCGATTTCTCGCGAATACCCTTAAAATCACGTTTTGAACACATTGAGTGGCTCGAATAGTCACAATTCGATCAGAAAAGGGGAGTCACTTACGGTAAGGCCGTAAGGGATCCCTCATAGGATCCTAAGTGTGTGTGTATATATATATTTGGTCATTATGTTTAAACATTAGGCTAAGTTCCGCTAAAGGATTTTTGGGCTTTTTTCGTTTTGTGCTTGTTTAAATTTTTATTCGCATTTGTTCGTTTTGCGAAAAATGTTCTACCCCTATTAATTCGTTTCGACTAGAGAAATAAGAAAAAATAAATTTCTTTTACCTGAGTATATTGGTACTCTTCTTGAGAGTGGTGGCCTGAGAGGAAAATGAAAAAGTAGAACCATCAATACCATCCGAAATACTGTAGAGTTTAAGTCAACAAATATCATTTCAATCTTGTCGTAGGGAAGTTTCTTTGTTCGCTTTTGGTTTTTCTGAACGACTCCCTTTCTTTCAGCATGGTCTCTAGCTCATAAGGTTTTTCTTCGATTATTACTTTCTTTTTTCTTTTTTCTATCTCTAATCATGATTACACAAAAAACCTCCCTAATCAAAACCGAAAGAAAACAAAGTCGTGTCCCATAAGTATCCGGCACGTTTTGAAAACACATTAAAAACATGTATATGCAAAACAAATGATGGTTACTTTTTCCGAAAGATACTTGTTGGGGCGTATACATGTCTATCAATATCTGATTCGTAAATGATACATATACAACACTGTTTTCGGGATAGATGCGTTTCATACTTATAAACACTTGGAAGGAAACGATTTGACAATAGTTTCTCAAAATTATGTGGAACTTCGGTCCTGAATTAGGTCGGCTGGCTTTGTCTTACAATTATTGCCTATTACTTCAGCTTGCTTGATTAATAGAATGAAGAATTTAGCCCAACTATACCAACAAAGATGACATCAAAGCAATACCAAACCAACAACATAATAAATAATTATTAAATAACAAAACAAAGTTATATCCTTAGTAGGCTGGTCACTGGTGATAACTTTTTATCTCACTCTCTCTCCAAAATTCATAACTCTTTCTTTTAATAAATTGCAATTATCTCTTTCTCCATTTATTACCAACCATTTATTTATTTATTTTGGCTCAGCAATTACCAACCATTTATTACGGCTGATGGATTTGTTTACCTACTAATTTTCCGGATATAAACAATTTTGAAATAATCTATGTTTTTCATGGATTATATCTGCAAAATTATCGTTAAACATATTTTATAAAATATAGTTGATATTCAAATCGACCATATTTTTACCACAACACATGATAAATTTGCAACAAAACATAATAAATAAGTTATAGACATGATAAAATAAGATATAAACATGATAAATTCACAATAATACTGTTGTACTCAAGATAAATTTGCAACAAACATGACAAATAAGTTACAAACATAATATAAAAATAAAATAGTTTTAAAAAATGATAGATTTGCAAACGCTGTCCATCTCCCATCTCCTCCGCCGGACTGACCACTCAGTTCATAGCACCAAACTTATATTCCATGAATGTAGAGGATCGGGCTGAATAATTTTCTCTTCTCCAAAAGAGGTTACCACCACCAGTACTACTTTGAGATCTTGTACCTAAACTGCATAGTAGACATCGCCTTCGAACAAAGACTTCATGGCTGACACCGTTGAGCACGTCCCAATCAACCGCCTCGCTGAGTCAAAGATCATGTCGGTTGCATGCCGCCGTCATCCTCCACTCCCTATCCTTCCTCCCACGCTTCATGGCGAGATTTGGAAGGCAACATGGTTTTAGTAGGGATTAATCCAACGTCGAAACAAAAATACAAACCTATAGATGAAATTGAACCAAATCTCAACGAACCCGCATCAGAAAAAGATAGGACGAAGAGCAAAAGAGTACTAATGTAGAATGACGAAAGTCCAGATTACTTTCGAACCCAACATCTTGATTAGTAATTCCTAACAGTTCCCAATTTCGACACAAGAATTAATGAAAGGGGTTCAGTTTGGGAAAGAGAGTAATGAACGGTGTGTTTCCAGGGATTATGGAACTATACACCAAACCGTTTTCGTTTTGGGATTAGCCGGTAAAAATTATAAACCAAAAAAGAGGCTAAATATAAATGAAGGCTGTTTTGGGATTTTTTGTCAAAGTCAGGAAGGAAACATAATCATTCAAATCGACTAAAGATGAACCTCAGGTGGATGATCGTATATATGTATTTTTTCTTGTTTTCTTTTTCTTCTTGCCTGAACGAGTGAGTGTTTTTGCGCATACTGTGTTCCTCCTCCTCCCCTCGATGTACCCATTTCAAGTTTTATTAAAGTTTCGTTTGCCGAGGGGAAAGAAAAAAGAAAAAAAAAGGTGAACCTCAGTTGCTTTCCAATATGATCTGTGAATGACAGAACAAAACAATAGCACCAAATTACATGCTGAATCAGCTTATACCATATTCGTAATCCCACAACAAAAATCGACAAGCCGACAATTTGCTTAAAGCATGACATGTGTCTTCCAATCGCTATTTAAATACTACGTGTTTATTGTTACTCGTACTATATAATTACGTGGGGCATAAGGGAAACTATCTCCTCACTATTGTCCTTTTTTCAGAATAATAAAAAAATAACTATAAAAAAAGGTCCTAAAACTAGACTAATACGTATTAGTACTAATTAAACTTAGAAAAACACTTTTTCAGTTCCAAGCGTGTTCCGAAACTATAAATTAATATATAATCACCTGGATTACCATTCATGCTAACAAGCATATTTCAACTACAGTTGTGCTACTCCCACCGCTCTGTTTCACCGTTTCTTCTACCGCAACGCTCAATTTCATCGCCCGTCTCGACAATCAATAGCCCGAATCTTTTAAAACCCGGTGGGGGTAGACTATCTGTTTGAACAATTTGGCCCTCGATCGGTTATTCACTTACCCATAAATTCTTTCAGGTTTCTTCACAAGAATGGTAATTAATCACAACGTCATGAATGGTGGATTAACTCGGCATGAAAAGTGTATTAAAATGTAAAAAAAGCATAAATTAATGATGCTAAATCCGTTTGGTCAATAAAAAAGATTTTGGATATAGATTATATTGGAGATGACGAGGAAGTGTTATTAGCAAAATTATGTCTATGGAAGCAGAAGATGATGAAAAAGCTAATATTCAGTCTCCTCCGCATGTTTGCTTGATACTTTGGCATAATGGGGGGGGTTGTATGTTTGAGGGTGTTTTAATTTGTGGGCTGTAGGTTTGGAGTTCTTTCTTGTGGTTGCGTTTGTGTTATTTTTTGTGGGTGAGTTGGAGCATCTTTTTCGATCGGTTATTGTTTGGCATC
Source organism: Rhododendron ferrugineum (assembly GCA_025642025.1). Taxonomy (NCBI): domain Eukaryota; kingdom Viridiplantae; phylum Streptophyta; class Magnoliopsida; order Ericales; family Ericaceae; genus Rhododendron; species Rhododendron ferrugineum. The sequence continues at coordinate 7,989,880 of JAOTQK010000023.1, forward strand.
TCGTCAATTTCGTGTTGTTTTTTCTCCTTCAGATCCTGACGACACATGATCGTCGATGTATATGTAGTTGTCTTTTTCAGGTTTTCTCTTTGCCCCATTATGATGCCTTGTGTTTGAGAGATCCTATTAATTTAATTTTCTTAATTTGCTTACAAATATTAATAAAAATATTTTTTGCTCTTCAAAAAAAATAATTAGTACTTTATATATATATATATATATATATATATATATATATACACACACAAACACACAAGAGTCCTATGTACCTGAAGAATTGGTTGGACTGGGTAAGGATCCTCTCACCCAATGAAACCTCATGCGATCCATAATCCTCACATAGTGATACCTCATGAGATCCATGATGTAACGCAAACTAGGACGCATTGAGATCACATTTGACGTCCCGAACCATTCATTTCGTAGATCATTTACGCGAACAATCAGCATGGTTAAACAACGGTTTGGATGAATCACATTTGTTTTAAGAGTAAATTAAATTAGTAATGGACGGCATACGATACATTCAAATGAATGCTGATATGGTGTTACGGGAGGATATTGATTTTGCATCTTCGTTAATAAAGCGTATGGGGGGATATGATGACGTTGATGATGATGAGACCATGCATGCATCAAAGGTAGCTTCCTAGAAAGTCCTCTAAATGATTTTGTTCGTGGACGCCATCAATTAAAAGCAACGAATATGAATGATTTGGTGCGAAGTGGGACCATATGATCACGCGAGGGGAGAGAGAGAGAGAGAGAGAGAGAGAGAGAGAGAGAGAGAGAGAGATCTTTCTCCTCCTCATTATTGTATATTTAATATGTAAGCTAGCCTTCAACATTACCAAGCATTTTTTGCCCACAACCCAATCATGATTGCGTGTCTCCAAAGCAATTGTAGCCCACACGTAGTATATTACTTTTGTGCCCATTTATCCATTCATTGTCCCACCCGATAGGGATTTTTTTTTTTTTTTTTTTTGGAGGGGATGGTGCTTACGGGAATCGAACCCTGTCTATATATATGAAAATATAAGGGAGACACTAACTGCACTCCACACTATTGACACTTGCGATACAGATGATATTTGAGAGGGAAAAAACATATTTTCAAGAGTTTCTGTAAAAAAAACATCTTATTTGGATATCAATAAATACTTGGTCGATTTTCATTTCTAAATTCGCAGGAGGTAAAAATTGGATAAATTGATCGATCAAACTCTTAACGATATCCGAATGAACTGATTTTTTTATTTAGATATTTAAAATATATTTTAAACAAGTTAAAACGGTTCCGACCATTAACGTAGAACCTCAAAATGAATGGGCGCAATCTCGTGTACTACTCATAGTGGGGCTATTTGAGAGAGTAAAGTTTTCTCGTGGGCATCTTCAGTCCGTCTTATAGTTCTGCATACTATCAAGCGGTGGCCGCGTAAATCTCGTGAAAAGAATAACTATGATCAAGAATTTCGGATTTTGTCCTCATTACCCTTATGGATAATACTATGTCCTTAATTTCAGCAATTTGTAGTGGAGTTGCTGAAAGTGTTTACCGAAAGTGTTAACGGGGTGCCCCTTGTGTCTGCCTTGCCCTAGGCAAGTCGACACATACCACCGACTAAGAGGGTGTTTTCGGTAGGAGATAAGTTAAGGAGATTTTGTTGTTGAAAAATTATTGGTCTCACTTATCAATAAGTTGTTGAAAAATATCAAATTGTTTTCACTACTCAATAAGTTGTAGACGGGTATATGAATGAAAAAATTGTCGAAAAATGTCGAGTTATTTTCACTAATCAAAAAGTTATTGCAAAATGTCAAGTTATTTCTACTAACCAATAACTTGTTAAATTTTTTTTAACCAACGAATTTTTTTTTAATAATCTTTAAAAATAAATTACAAAGATTAAATGGACCCTAAGCACAACTTGTTGATTACCAATAACTTGTTAATTAGTGTGAACAATTTGGTAAAATGTCATAAGTTGTTGCCGAAAAAGTTAAAAAGTTCCATGTCTGGTCCAACGATAGCACAGCCAGACTTAGGCGTCAGAAAAAAAAAAAAAAGGGGCCAGGACTTCAAAATGCTGTAAACTATCCTAACAATAATGACTTGCGCCGAGCAAAAAAAATGTTAAAAAGCTGTTGTACTACATTCATTCTAACATTGCACGATCTTATTGTAATAAGAGTACTGTGCCCTAGATATATTCCTTCCGTCTCATTTTGTTTGCTATGTACGAAATATTTAACTTTTTAAAGTCCTTAGGAAATTTGATTAGATCTTCAATATTGTCCTTTATTATTTACCGTTAAAACTACTTCTAGTCATTTACGGGGTTAGTTTTGGAAAGCCATATATTTTAGGACATTCCAAAATGAAAAGGTAAGGAAACAAATGTCTATCATATTTTACCACTTCTCTTTGAAAATGTCATGCATTATCACTTTTAATCAATATTGCACTGCGTTCATGCTTTATATTTTCACTCTCGCGAAACTACGGACATATTATTTTTAAATTTAAAAATTGCACGTAATTTTGTAAGAGACCAAAATTATGGAACGGGAGGTAGAAATTTAGAAGTGCTATTACGACGCTTTCATACTCGCGCTCACGCACGTGAACGATTATGTAAATGAGATCATGGCCTTAATGAAAGCCCATGTAGCATGAAGGTGGAGTGTTTGGAAAAAGTGAAGTAAGGATGGGGGATGGGGGGGACATAGGGACATCACGTGGGGCGTGACCCACCAGTCCCCTAAAAGTTAGGGCATCTCACGCTCCCATCCATGGCCCATGACCCTACAAAATACATTATTCTCCTTTGGAGGGATCATTTGAATAGTACTACTAATTACTCCTTGAATATTTTGTGATCTATCCACTTCTTCTTCTTCTTCCTTTTTTTTAACCTGATCTTGTTAAGGAAATGAATCTCACATTGCTTGGAAGTGGAATGAGTGATTACTTAATAACATCTGGGTCATCTCCATTCATTACCAATTGGTTTTGAGATGAATATAAAGTTTCCACATGATATCAGAGCGGAGCCCGTTCCACCCCACATTTTATAAAATTCACAATCCACACCTCGCGATGACAGACCAGAGAAAAAACTGCACGATGATAGGACCCAAAAAGTGGTCACACGTGACAGACCTCAAACGCGACTGCACGTGAGGGAGGATGTTAAGAAAATGAATCTCACATTACTTGAAAGTGGAATAAATGATCACTTAATAACATCCGAGATCTCTCCATTCATTATCAATTAATTTTGAGATGGATATAAAATTTCCACATATCTATCCACTTCTCAAATGAACGTATCTCACAAGTCTTCAACCCCACTTTCTCTTGTACTCTTTATACTTTCTCTGTCTACAACCAAAAGGAAACTACAGGCACAAGTACGTGAGCCAACCCCCCAGTGACCATGACACAGAGGCCCCCAACTCATGACAAAGGGCACTTTGGGAAATTCATAATATCGTAGGAAAGGTCTACTAAGCCCCGTTTCGCTAGGTTGAAATAAGTATTTATTTTTTCAAATAAGTGTTTATTTTGTGAATTAAAGGTGATATATTGTTTGAGAATGATCTGTTTCGTTACGCAGGAAATAAGTACTTAAAAAAATAAGAATCTTAGCGGAACTGTTAATACGAATCACGTCGACTATTCCTTTTCCATAGTTCCATAAACCAGGCACCATATACTTTCACTTTTATACAGGCAGAAAAAGAAGAGCTTTTAGTAATTTTATGAAATCGCATGAAGTGTAAACATAAGCTTTGACATCAATTGACGGACGCAAACTAAATGCCAAAACACCAAAAAATAAATGGGCTTATTTACCTTTTCGGTCCTAATAACCCAAAACCAAAGTAGGCCACCCGTGAAAGATATGACATCCGAAAAATAGAGAGATAGCATATCACAATAATCACACCATAGATATTCAATTATTTGGTAATTTACAAACGACAATTAGAAAGAGCATGAGATAGATTAGTAAATTCTAACTACAAATTTAACTACTCTAATCTGTCGATTATATATATTTTCCCTCAAACCAATAAAAAAGATGAAGGGTGATCTGTTTTTGTACTAACAACAGTACTACGTACTTTTAACAAGCAGCGGACGGATTGGCGAAGGGATTAAAGAAGTGAGGCTTCGGAGCCATCGAAAAGGGGCCCTTCGGAGTGGTATCGCCGCCGCTCCCGCCGCCACCGATCCGCTCGCACGACGGGCACATGGTGAGGGTGGCTGCCGGGAGTTGCATGTAGAACGGTTGGGACAGCTTCAGTGCTTTCAGTTCTTGTAATTCCTTCTGTAGCCTCCTGTTCTCATCTGTTAGTGTTTCGCAACATTTCTTCAAAAACTCACAGTCCACTTCAGTTTGCTTCAGCTTCGTCCTACAGAAAGACCATTCACTTAATTACTTGGATTTTCTTGGTAACAAATAATCAATTAGCTTTTTCATTAGGAATTTCAACAAGAGGCTTAATGGGGTTTTTTTTTTTTTTTTTTTTTTGTAAGGAATTATGAATTATGGGTTTTATTATGTGTTGAAGACACAAACCTGGCTCGCCGATTTTGGAACCAAACTTCAACTTGTCTTGGCCTTAGATTCAATCTCCTTGCTAATTCTTGCTTTTGTTTCTGTAAATCCAAGGAAGTTAACAAAAAAAACCCATCAGTTTTCTTCCTTAAATATGTACGAGGAGCATAACGTGTGTGTGTGTGTGTGTGTGTGAGAGAGAGAGAGAGAGAGAGAGAGAGTACCGGATTAAGCGTGCTATGTAGCTTGAAACTTTCCTCCAAAAGGGCAGATTGGTCTTTATTGAGCCTAAGCTTCTTCCTTGCATTAGTACCATCATCATCTTCATCACTGATTACTCTAGAACTCACTCTCTCTAACTCCACCTCTTCACTCCCAACCTCTCTCTCCCTCTTAACGCTACCGTTCGAGAACGACGACGCGCCGCTGTCCTGACGATACAACACCTCGACGGCGTCTTTACTGCCTTTACTACTGACTCGATTATACGTATCCCCGCACAGCCCCAGAGTCAACGACGGCTCGAAAACACTCGCCGCCGCTGCAGGCTTATTCGGCCTCCGATCCTCGGCCGTCGGTTTGAAACCTAGACCCAAACCGAGACCCGTGTTGCATACGACGTCGTCGAAACCCATGTGTGTTTGTTGAGAGATAGTGGAACTACTAGGTTGTTGGAAGGGGTGGAGTGAATTGGAGGTTTGGGGGAGAGAATGAGGAGAATAAGAAGGGGAGGGAAAGGGAATGAGGAAGACTTTTGTGTGTTGGTGTTGGGATAGCGGGGGGTGGGTGGGTATGAATATTAATCAATGGAATGAATGAGTAGGGAGAAGAATATGGGGGTGTGGGGAGGAATTATGAGGGGAAAAAAAAAGGTCTCTCTTTCTCTCTCTACATAGGTTGACCATTTCGAGAGTAATTATTCAGTGCTCTCAGAGTATCATGAGCTGTTATCTACGTAATACTTTTCTTAATTTCTGTATCGATAAATTATCCGATGAGAACATAATTATTCATTTTTGTTAGGTAATTAGAAGACAATATAAGGGTCTCGCTTTGTGTGGTGATGATTTTTCATTCACGGAGAGTATCATATGACAGTGTCAAATGGTACATTTTGATTGGAATAGCTAATAATTGGCCCATTTGAACCGAACCCCCTTATTCTTATCTCCTTTATAAAATACTATTGAAAAATAAAATTGAGGAAATTACCTCTTCCTCTCCGCATTCCTAATTTGTAAGGTGGGTAAATTAAGTTCATTTATTTCAAGTCGTTTTATTTGGATTACCAATTGTTAATACAGTAGTATTTCGTTTTGAAATAGAAGTTAATGAAGTAAATACTCCCTCCGTTCCAAAATTTTTGGACTTTTTCGATATTGGTGTCATTCTGTAAACTTTTATATCTTTCAATATGAATCTCTGAAAATATGCATTATGAATTTTGTTTGATAGTTTTTTATTAGATTTATAATACAAAGTTTTCAAAATTATGAAAAATATCATAAATAGAGAGATATAAGAGTTTACAGAACGGCGCAAATATTGAAAAGGTCCAAAGATTTTGAGACGGAGGAAGTACTACAGATCAACTAGATAAACAGTAGTATTACAGCTTTGGGTTTTTTGAGGTTGGAAATCGGGGATTGATAGGGTCGTGTTCGTTTTGGATTTTGAAGATATTTTTTGGGGTAATGATTGGATATGGTGTTTTTGCCTTTTCTGGTGTTTCAGTTAGGGTTCTTTTGATTTTTGGTTTTTTGCTGTTTTTGGTTGGCGTTTTGTCTTCTTTTACTTGGTCGGGTAGCGTAATGCCGGAGTCATCATGATCCCTTTAATCTTTATAATTTTTTATAAGATTAATAAATTTATTTTGCTGACAAAAAAGAGAGCGTAAATGTTACGAAATTACATTATTGTGGAAATATGGTAGTATTAATTAGTTATTTGAGAGCTAGAGTCTATTTTACACGATCCCTCATAATTAATTTGGTGAACCAAAGATGACTTTGAAGCCGGAATTCGGTTGCACATTCTCAAGTGGATGAATTATTATCAATGCATTTCTATCATTCCCTCAAAAAAGTGGATGAATTACCTTCTTTGTATTGATTAGTTTAAATAGTGCAGTCCACCAAAATTTATTAATTGGATTCTCACATCTTATCTACTTTTAATGGGTGGTGAACAAATTTCTTTCCCCTCTCTCTCTCTCTTCAGTACTGTTACAGGAAAAAGAATATATATATATATATATATCTATTATAAAACAGAAAGGTGTGAGGACAAGTTGTTGGAACGACTTAGATTCATTTGATTCAAAGGCTGTAATGCATCCTCCCACTTACCGGTTAAGTGCCTATAGTTTTCACCTAAATCACACAACTGTCATCCCCTTCTACCCGAAATGTATAGTACCGTAGACATGGGTTAGCACTAGTATATATATATATAGGACGAAAGATCGAATACGTGGATTCACACAAGGTATAATGGGAGATACATCAAAGAGAATGATTCGTCAACCCCCGCCACCCATTAACCTGCCAAATTTCACAATTATTACTTCCATATCCTGCCATTACTTGTGTACCTTTTTCTCTTTTCAACGATTCCTTTGCCTATTCGAATTTTTGCTTTACATAACACCATAGGACACCAATAATTAGCTTGCTTTCCTCTGTTTTTTTTTTTTTTTTTCACTTCAGGAATAAGATAGGAGTATTTTTTTAACACATACTAATATATCATCCGGACATTATTTATTTCTTTTTGTCCGTCGATATGTAATTCATAGTGTCTGAGTCACCTTACACGTACCTCAATCGATGTTTTGGGTATTCAAATTTTACATTAGCCAGTTTTTCTTTGTTTGATATTATGTCACTGCAAGAATAAGAGATATCTTGCCAATTATTAATATTCACGTACTGGACATTTTATAATCCATGGTTGAGCCATGGTTTATGCGCACTTGGTACACCACTGAAGACAGACCCATTAAAGCAGCGGTAATATCTTGTGTGGATCGATCCGTAAAAATCAATACCTAGAAGGTTTCGACCATGAAACATAAGAAGGAGCAAATCTCTAAAATGGGTACCCCTTGGTGATGTCCAAAAGAACCTCTAAGAAGGAACAACGTATGTTTACCCCTTGCTGATGTCCAAAGGGCGAAACGGGTCTTTTTTCCAAATTAAACCATACCGGTTATTGCGCTACTTAATTAGTTGATCTCTCTAATCGTGGAAATTATTAGAAACCCTACCAAACTTTTTTTCGCAATAGGCCACATGTGCTTGTCTCCCTCCCTATCTTTGCTGTAACTAACTACTAGAGATGGCTTCACATTACAATCTACATCCCAATTTCCGCTAGGTGTAGTTAATTCCACATATATAGGTGGTGGCCGCCTGGCCGGTACGTAATTCAATTTCGAATGAGGAAATTGAGACAGAGATGGGCACCACCTGGAACAGGATCGTAATTATGGCTTCCAATTTGTTCTCCTTTGGTGTGTGGGGATCGTAGAAAATTAAAAGCAATTGGGAAAAAAGGGGGTGGAAAAGTAATTAAGAAAAGTAGGTAGCAGTAGAATAAATGAACAATTGGAGTTTTTTCAATGAAATTTCTAAAATCAATCTAATAGTAGGTGTGTGAATGTGTATTAAATGGTGTAAAAAATAAACAGAATTACATATTTTTCTTGCCTTCTAGTGTGCTTATCATCGGCCCAGTGAACTGACAATAACAACACCGTTTTTTCAAAGAGGTATAATGGGTGCCCAATGGAATATGATTCATCGTGACAACGAGAATACGGATCTTTTGCTTAACTAGAAAGTTGACATGGAGTGTGTATGCTTTAGGGACCTACTTTTTCACTACAATACAATCACATTCAATAATGCATTGTCGGCTAAATGCTGATTACAAGTTAGGTCACCAGTAAACACATGATTTATAAAACTCTAATTAAATTATGGATCCGGCTTCTCTGCAGTTGACTGTAAAGAAAGGCGTATAGTCCAATTATATTGATGATTGATGGTTCGGATCTGTTGAATCTTTTAGTAGATTCAAAATAAATTTGGACCATTAGAAATGCTAACCGACATTTGCGATTACTTGGACTGTACCTCTGCGGTCCAAACCTGGACGACAGACGAGTCATATCCTTAGATTATTAGGATGATGAATGATCATGAACTTCGATTAGTGGAGTACAAGTAATTGTAGAAATTGTTCCAATATGGTATGTAGGTCCCCTGTGGGCCAGTAAGGAACAAGGAAAGTGGGGTGCACCGGTTTATTTCCACAAACTGTAGTTGCCGGCTGGTACTATGAGCTTACTTTTTGATTAGCTATTCAAAAGTTAATAATGAATTTTTTTTTTGGCTTTTATCTATTCAGCAATCTGGCCGGGTAGGCACTAAGTAACAAATTGGAAGGAAGCCAAGTAGTACTATATTTCATCAAAACTTCTTCGTTAAGGCATGGGAGAGAGTGTTAGTCACATTATATTTTTCCAGAACTCGAAGCGTCAGGTTCAGCTTACGTGCACACGATTACATTACATGTTGAATTCTCAATCTTCGTTCAAGCATCCGTCTATCTCACACATTCCATACCCTCAATTTTTCTTCCGGTTTTTATCCCATTAAAGTAAAAAAGATAGCGATATCAATTTGTTTAAAAAAAAAAAATAGACTTCTGGTTTAAGGGGGTGTTTCCGGCCGGTAGTGAAAATTTTGAAAATTTTTATTTGTGTTTGAGAAGTTATTAGGTGTTTCTGGTAGTGAATAAATTGTTGAGAAATGTCAAATTATTTCCGGTAGTGAATAAGTTGTTGGTAGGTATGTGAATAGAGTTATTATAGCAAAAACAGTTTTTGTTGATAACTTTTTGGTTAGTGGAAACGAGATGTAAAATGCTGAAATTTTTTTGTTAGTGAAAACGAGATGGTAAAATGCATTGAGTTTTTAGTGTTTTTTGTTAGTGAAAACACCCCCTTAACAAAAAAGGGGGTTTGTTTGATTTAATACACTACTCATAACAAAAACTCTTTTTTTTGGTGGAGGAGGGCTGAAATTTGCTCCAAGAGAAAGCACTCATAACACAAACTTATTGGCTATTCAGTGATAGATAAAAACCTAACATCTAATTCTAAACCTTTAAGGTCGGCCCGGTACTGAAGGCCTGAGAGCTAGTAGTTTTAGCAGCAATTCTTAACGTCGCCTGATCTCAATGTGTAAGCATGTGAAACACTTGTTAGAGGAACTATTGGAGGCGTGCACAAGCTGGCATACATGTAACACCATGTTGTCCTGCATTAATTAAAAATAAAATTCCCATAAAAACCAAGAATGAGAGTTGGCTTTATACGAGCAAATCCCGAATAAATAAATAAAAACCATAAAGCCAAAAAAAAAAAATCCCGAATAAATAAATAACATAATGCAGAAGATCTAACTAGTTGTGACATATATATTAGTCGGTTATCAAATAAATAGGATTATCCATATGTTCTCCTCTTGCATGTGTGGCCAAGTACCAAAAAAGCATGGAGATAAGCATTGACTTTGACACACTTGAGAACCTGAAGAACAATTCTAAATTGCTCTCGTGTAGTATATATTCCAAATTAAAAAATACGTGCAAATGATCTCCCCAACTTTCACTTTATCAAAGCTTTTAGGAAGAAAAAAAAAAAAAAAACTTTCACTTTATCAAAGATGATTGGAACTAATTGCACGTCCATTAAATTAATCGGGAGCTCTCCTTAAAACCTAACCAAAGCAAAACAAAAGTGGAAAGAAAGCAACCAGAAGTGAGGTTCACAGTACCGCGCTGCACACCTCCGAGCCGTCGGATCTCATTTTGACAATCAACAATCGAGAGTCATTCATTGTCTAGATGAGATCCGAGCTGTCAGACCGTGCTGCACACACAATTGCACAAAACCATCCCCCAATTCCATATAACCATAGTTTTCTTGCCGTTGATCATTAGCTGACTATGTTGTGCAGCAGGGAGTCTGGGACGCGTGGGACCTACTTCTGTTTTATTCCGTTTGTTATTTTTCGAATCTTGATATGGATGTCATCGGTAAAAAAAAAATACTATATTAATATGAGATTGGTCTGATAATCGTTACAATATGATTCGATTGATCACGCTTATATAAAAATTATTAAAAGCAAAACTAATTCTGAAAATCGAGCATTTGGTTTAAAAAGAGACGTACGGGAATCGATTATATTCTGTGAGGACACAGAGGGGCTAGAGAAGCTGTATGGTATCACCAAAATGCAAGCAGTAGTACAGCTGGTACGGCGTCCGATCTCTTCTATTGCCAAAACTCCAATGCTTCTATGCCAAAAGATTCTTCGGCCGTTAAATTATCTTTTTTTCTTAAAAAATTTTAAATTTAACGGCCGAAAAATCTTTTGACACAGATGTACAGAGCTTTTCAACACGAAAGATCCTGCCCCTGCTGGTACAAGATACAAGTGGTCCACATGCATGTGGACCAAGTGTTCTTTGTGATGGACAAGGAGGACCCACCAATGATTTGGTGTGATGGGCATTTGATTCTGTGTGGGGTAGGGTACTGGGGAATTGGTGGATTGTGGATCGTGGGAAGTTGGCAATGATATGGAAGAAATTTGAGAGAGAAAAAAGAGCAAATGAGAATTATCCTTTGTGGGGATAAGGTTTTTTAGTTTCTCTTTTGTGCTGTGTATGTGATGTCCCTTGTTAGTTCCTCCCTTTACGGCCAGCCGACCAATGTTGCTTTACAACTTTGCTTTGTATCTCTCCGTTGAAGAAAACAGGGGTGGTCCCAAGGGCGGATTTTTTTGGGGGGACCTGGCCCCTGCACAATTTCAAATTATCTCGTGTGTTACTAATTCTTCCGTCACATTTTGTTTGTCTATTTTCGCTATTCGTCTTGTTTATTTAAACACTTATATGTTCCAATCTATAAAAGATTTTATAATTTTGAAAATTTTTTATTGTGGATCTAATCGAGAACTATAAATAAGATTCATATTGCATATTTTTGAAAATTCATATTGAAAGATATAAGCTATTGAAAATTGATACAAATATAAAAAAAAGGACAAACAAAATGGGACGGAGGGAGTATGTTACTTTTTCTGTACCCAAAAGGATGTCAGTTTTTTTTTTGTTTTTGTGCCAATTTTAGTTCCTTGTATCTTTCAATATGGATATCAAAAAATATGCAATAAGAATCTTGTTTAATAGTGGTAAACCGTCAATAGTGTAAATAAATGGAGCTTATTCCTTTCAATTTCAAATTATCTCATGTATCTTATTAATCCTGAAACTAAATAATGTCATTCTATTTTATTTTGCTTAAAACAACTCTTTTCTATTGCGCATTTAAAGATGAACGATTACCGTAAGAACAATGTGGGGTGCCTAGCTAACACCTTCCCCACTCATGCGATGGAAAATCCCATGTGCGACAATTTGTAACCACCCAATGTTTCAAAATTGTTTGAATTATTCCCATAATTTTTATCCATTCAGAAATTTTCCACGTATATCGCTTTGTTCTTCTATTACTTGCTTTCCATTACTAGATTAGTTTATACATTTATTGGATATATATGCCTTATTAAGAAAATGAATTTCCATGCACCACATGTAAGGGCAAGTGCAACAACATGCAAGAAGCCAAAGTCTGAAAATAATAGTTTAGCTTGACAATTTTGCATCAAAACTCTTAACAACCCTAGTCAATATTAACAAGCCAACATATCAAGAAAATAGGAATTACTATAAAAAAAGGTATTGGTTGTGAACATGACCTAGGCAAATATACCTAGGTACTGTAGCTTTAGGAACTTTACCTAGTCTTTTACCAAGGCTCTTGGAGAGCTCATCATTTTGTAAACTTAAGTAGGTAAAAAATAGCTAAAATGTCTTTATACCGAATCTGTTGCTCTTTGTTCTAATATGAAGCGGAGGGCAGTAGCATAAAAGGGTATTGTGCATGTTTGGCAGAAAGATAAATAAATAGAAATATCATGACTTTGTTGATTAGAATAGGGGAAAAAAAGTTACTTTCTTTTTCTTTTCTTTTTTTTTTTGGGGCACGCTCTCCTGGTTCCCCTGGAGGTACGCATGGAAACCTGTGGTCATATATATCTTCCTCCAGTTTTCTAGTCAACTTTGCACTCTATTCGAAAGATTGAAAATATACGAAATGATTGACATTTTTATTTTTTTTGTTTGGTAAGTTAAATGATGAATGATTGACCTTTAGATAGAGTCCTGTAAGGGTTTAGTCACCAATGATTGCAAAATTTGCAGTCATAAACCTCAACAGATATTTACTAATTATATTTGATCTTTTTTCAATCAACGGAGATGAATTTGCAGCAATTTACTGCGGGTTTTGAGGATCAAGAGTTTCAAATTGGTTTTTTTTTTTTTTCAAGTTTTGTCGCTAGAAACTTGATCATTTCGTATAGGATTCCACAAAAGTCCTCATGTTATATACCCCCACCAGTCCACCACTATGCCACGCTACTGTTTCAAGTCAAGAAGAATTAAACATCATAGGCGGAGCGGTAGACAAGTGGTATGCTCCACGTATTCTCGTGTTTTTGACAGGAGTTCAAATCTCACTAATTATGATTAGCAATGCTGTCTTTCGTCGAGGGGAAAAAAAAGAGTCAATAAGATTACCGTTTTCACGGTTATGTTTTTATTAAGATTTCTGTTTATTTAATTACCATTCGTTAATCTATTTACTTATCCTACAAACGTCATATAAAAACAGTATTGAAAAGTTGAAAACTGCGAATTCAAACCTGATGAGCTTGGTCTAAAGCAGTCTTTGTACAAGGCGTGGCATTTCCCCTCCCCCAGGGTTTTATGCCCCAATGGGTGACGCGAGGGGAGATATTTCTCTTTTTCAATCTCTCGATTATAGACCTCGAAGGTTTTCTTTCTTTTCCTCTTCACCCCCATCCTCCTCCCCTCCAAACCACCATCCGCCGGCCTTCCTCCGCCTTTTCCGTCGTGCAATCCGACGGCTTTTGGATGCAGTGGCTTGAAAAATCGTGGTTGCCGGAGGCGTCCTCCTCCCGCTGTAGTGGGAGATCTAGGTGGGTGGATGAAATCTGCTCCGGTACGCGGACTCCGTCCGGTTCCGTTATCGGTTTTTCTCTTTCTTTTTTTTCTGGTTCTTTTCTTTGGTGTCTCCTGTGTGGGATTTTTCCTTGTTTGTGGGGCTTCTATCACCCCTACGTGGATGTTTTTGGTTGTTTTCTGCAATGTTCCGTCTGTTTGGAGCGATTGGTTTAGTTGGAGTTGAGTATAGTTTTTGAACTGAGTCTCCTCCTATTTGGTTTCTTGATCCCTTGTTTAGGGATAGAGTTCTTGGATCTATAATATCACCTGTTATCGTTGTGGCAAAAAAAAAAAAAACCAATAATCTCGGAGAAAAGTGATAAAGTATTATTGGGCCTTCTGAACAGAAAAATTGGGAAAACTATAAGGGGTGTTTGGGAGCCTAATTATTTTTGCATTTTGAATTTCCGATTGTGAGTTACTATTGGTTTTGGATTGTGGTCAGAATAGAATATGAATCTAGTAGAGTTTAAGAGATGTGTGCAGAATAGATTTTGTAACAGAGTAGTATTTGAGAAGATAATACACAAAATAGATTATGAAATGGGCTTGTCACCATGTTTTTTTTTTTTTCACACGGGAAGGTTTGTCACCATGTTGCCCTTGTGCTTATTATGGTATTATAGTTTTATGAATAACCATTCCAAGTTAGGAATTTTTTTAATAAATAGTCGTAAATAACTTTTCTTCACAAAAGTCTTCACATTTTATATGGCTCATAACAATCTTTTTCTCTTTTTTTTTTTTTGAAACGGCAAAGGCACGCACATAACAATCTTAAATAATTATTTGTCGCTAAAATAATTAAACAACCATTATGCAATACAATGTAGAGAGTTCCATGACCAGAAGAATAATAGAAATGACCCACAAATTACAAAAAATAAAAAAGTACACACAGGGTTTAACAAAATAAATTACACAACAATAATTCCATGGGAGAATAATCACCACCATTGGACAAGCCTTGCAAACAAAACTAACGTTTTTTTTTTTTTTTTTTTGAAAAAGGAAGGGGTAGTTTCATCTTTTTATCCCTATCATAATCTGATAATCCAAAATAGATAATGGAAAAACTCCTTCAGGATTGATTCCCAGATTGTGTTTTTTAAGTATTGTTTTTATATTGTGGGAGAATCCATTTTGAGAATGAAGCTCCCAAACAAAAATTGTGACAGGATGAATAATCACAATCCATAATCTACCTCCCAAACACCCTTTAAACCAACATAATTTGGTTTAATTGTAGAGAGGGGAAGACAATAAACCCCTAGGATCGATCCTTGATCACACGGTCAATGGTTGGGGTTTATCCCTTTTAACTCTTAGCTTCGAAATTTTTTAGGCACTACTGTATCAACGTGTCAGATCAACCATACCAAGCTTTGTTCCAATATTGATTGACCCGCTGTTAGTGAAAGATGAAATTGGACTCTACGGAGTAGATAATCTACGCATAAACTAATCCGAACGCGTTTTTGAAAAGTAGAGAGTGACAGCGGGGATTAGGGGTAGTAATCGACGGAGCAGTTTTGTGTTGGGATTGGTTTCTTGGATAAAAGTCAGAGAAATGTATGCGGTTTGATTTTTTCAGAGGAGAAGGCAATAAGACATCATCATATGCACCGACTTTCATTAAAGCAAAAGCTTTGGTTTGCCCCACACTCTCTCTCTCTCTCTCTCTCTCTCTCTCTCTCAGGCTTTTAGGCTAGTCAGATTATCGGCTTTCAGATGGAAGCATCATGTTTGCGTTTAAAAGTAGAGAAAGGTAATACCAAAATGGACAAGGGGAAAAAGAAAGAAGAGAAAGGTAAGACTACCCATGTCACACTCCACCCTTGCTTTTGTTTTATCGACTTCCCTTCGTCTAGAAAGAAAGGGCAATGGGAGAACTATTCTTTGCCCGAGAAGCAACGCTCGCGGGTCTTACTTTTAAGTGTATAGACCCTCCACACTTTTGTGAGAGGGAGTACCATTGCTTGTAAAGCACAGACTAATCTCTCCAAAGCAAGGAGGAAAGTGAGTCGAAATTAACCTTTAGAGTGAAAGCATGAGTAGAGACGGAGTTAGGGGCGAGTTAGAAAGTTGTGAGCATTGGGCGGGTCATTCACGATTTTAAAAATCAACGTCTTCAGTGTCTCTTAATAACGAGATTGTAATCCTCCTAATCCAAGTATTTCATCAATAATACACATGTGTTGTCATTGAAAATAATTGCATTTCTAATGGGGCATGCATTTACCCTATCCGAATTTTGAACTCAAATAGAGCTCCAATTTCCTCGAACAAGAATCGCAAAAGTTTAAGCGGTGTATTCTTTAGTGAGACGACGGGAAAATATTCTAGCGTGATGAACTCTATAATGGTGTCAAAATTATATTTTGATGGGGTCATGCATAACTACAGTGAAAATAACAAATTCCATGAGTCTTGTGACCCCACTTAAGATACACTATAGCATAACGTACACTATGGTGTATATTTTTAACAATATACATTTAGAGATATAAGCCATTAAAAATGGTACGTAGAATCGTGGTGGACACTTAAAAAGGGATGAATGGAGTACTATTAAATAGCTATGTTATGTTTATGGAGAGATTTCCTACAAGATATTTTCAGATTGCAATTTTTAATGGAGGCCCTTGTTGAATTTTCCTTGATATAGGGTCAAATGTGTAACTATGGTTCAGATCTATCCTTCTTCTATATTTTTCCAAAAATTAGTTCAAAAAATAATAATAACACACCAAAATTGACCTGGTAG
>JAOTQK010000023.1:8016159-8042026 GCA_025642025.1 Rhododendron ferrugineum
GGGGACCCTTGAAAAAATGTTTTACATTTAATGAACGGTTCGGATGATTTGTGTGGGACCCGTGGTGGGCCCCACAACAAAATCTGTGCACAATCTGTCACAGATCTGCTGTGTGTGTAGCAGGGTTCCTTTTTTTAATGGCAAAAACAAAATTTCATTATCATGGAGATAATAAACTAAATCGCTACTATAGAAAAAGAATCATTGAGAAAGCTTCAAAGAGTGCAGAAGACTCTTACATATTACTGTTACTCGCAAATTCTCAAAATCATTAATGAGAAAGCTTCAAAACAAGAACACTAGATATTGACAAGATGCGAACAAAATAAGCTTAAGCTTTAATCGCTACTTCTTATACTTTGGATACCATTTGCGTCATTGAATATGCTACCTTCTATCTCTTATTTAATTAATCGTTAACACATCGTCATTGTTGGTGGACTTTCTTTAATTTTTTCTTAAAATATTGGACTTTTCTTATTCTTTTTAAGGGGAAGAATTAGAAAAGTTAAAAAAAAATTAAATTAAATTGTATAGAAATGACAAAATAATTCAAAAAAAAAATGTCCATTTTGAATTATTTTGTCAGTAGTGAACCTATTAAGCTTTTGGCCATTATATATTTTAGTTCGTCTCATGATCATGATGAATATTGCATAGTCGAAACAAAATTAACTCAAAACGAACAAAAATAAGGCAAAAAAAAATCAATTAGGAGGCAGGTTCCAGCAGCCATTAACTTTATTCTGTAAAATAACAACGCGATTTTCCATTCGGTTGGCCATTTGGTCACCAACCAAAAGAAAAAATGGTGCCCCCAAACTCTGATGTGACTGTAAATGCTTGCAAGCATAAAAATGGAGCTGTTTTTGGCAGCCTTTTGTATGCTAATTAAGGACATATTTTGGGTGCTCCTGTTGAAGTTAAAGTTGTGTGTTATTTGATCTTCTCACTTTGTAATCCGGGATCACACGTACATTATGTTAGCCGGTCAATCAGTTACTTATTTCTTGTTTATTGGCCGTTTTGTTGGTGGAGTATTTGGTTGGTTGATTTATGGGTAGTTGACTAGTGGTCTCTCGTTGTACGGTGATATGTTTGCAATGAAACCTGGCTTTGATACCATGTTGTTTAGGAAGGAAAAGTGTGTAGGGTGTTACTAAACCCTTACACATATAACTTATATTCATATAAGTCTGGAGAGTTACACAACTATAAGATAGGCAATGTGGGACAAAACCCAGTACTCTCTCTAATAAACACTTCTAACACATTATACTCAAAGGCCCCGTTCAGATGACAGGAAATGATGAAAAAATCAATTTTCTCATAAATTTTGGCATGTTCAGTTACCAAGAAAGTAGTAGGAATCACAAGAACACTTTTTCCACTAGGACTCACTTTCCCTCAAAATGCATCTTGCATCTTGAAAACTCACAAGAAAGTAAGTTTTCATTTCCTTTACTTCACTTCAATTCACTTTTTCCCATGACTAAATTTCCTACACAACTTTCCTAACAACTGAATGGAGCAAAAAAGTTAAGTTATGGCTAGGGAGTTCCTTAAAACATAGTATCAATTACTCCAGTAATCACCTATTTTATACTCTATCCGTCCCACATTGCTCTCTGCTTACGAAAAATTAATATTGCATTTTAGGATTGAAAAATGAAGTACTTAATTCTGTGCATTTAAAAAAATTACTGAATTAAAGAACTTTGTTTAATTTGGTGAAAAAAAATTTAAAACCTATGCATGAAAGCACAAGGTATTTTTGTGATCTCAAAATTGCACGACTATCATACAAGGCCGACAATTTGAGACTTCAGGAGTATCAAATAATGTGAGATAGCGAGACTTATAGTATTATCCAACATCCCCTTCATGTGGAGTCGTTTTTAAGGTTTACTAAGTGTAGCCTTTTTTTGGACATGTTATCATGGGGTGTCTAAATTAAAATATGGAATGTAATCGTCCCGCACTGGTACAATATAAAAAACTAGTGCTTACCCGTGCCTACGGCACTACGCACGCCGGTTGGAATTACGTCGGCGTGTGTGAACGTGTGTGCATGTGCATAATGGGTGCCACATAGGACAAAGGTGCCACATAAGACAAATGTGCCATGTAGGACAAACACCCTTCTATTTTATTAGATAGATTTAAATTTGACCTAAAATCTTAGGCATATTAGTGGAAAGGTAATCCCCATTATATTAAGCGTTCCATACCTAATTGGAATTAGTGCAAGACTTATATTTTGTACGAACATGTAAAGTATACCGATGCAAAAGTTGTAAAACACAAGTACAATAAAACAAAATCTTCCAAATGTACCTACTACCTAGATCACACAAGAAAAACTTCTTTACGGAGCAACCCGTAAATAAAGTTTACGGCGCTCAATCGCGCGTTTTCAAAAGTGTTTTGGACGGTCCGGATTTTAAAAAAAAACTATTTGCGAGAATAGTTTAACTATTCTAGCAAATAGTTCTTTTAAAATCTGAACCATTGATTGCCGAAACAGACGGCTGAAATTGCGCGAAGCCGTAAATAAGTTTCTCTCATATCACACATTGTAGGCTGAGCTTCTGTCTTAATAACTGTTTCAACATGATACAAATTATATAACAAAGTTCATCAAATGTGAAAAATATCAACGGGCACTTAATAATATAAGCTTGTGAGAAACATATTTTGTGTGATACTGCACTGATGGTGCTATCAACTCCTTTAAAGTCAATTTATATATATATATATATATATATATATATATATATATATATTCACTCTGCCTTTACTCGAGGTGCGCAAATCATGTATTCATCCATATATAGGTGACAACAGAGTGAAACCAACACTAATTAAATAGTCCCCAGATTAGTCGAAATGCGCCACAAGTTGGTTTCGGACACATAATTATTATAAATAAAAGAAGAGAAAACCTTAATCTCGTGTTCTGGCATTTGAAATTTCCTTCATTATTATATCCAATTAAATTGTCCTTGGTTTCACACACACAGTACCTTTCTGAAATCTGGTGACCATTTCAAGCCTCGCCTCCAGCTATTATTCTCTCTCTCTCTCTCTCTCTCTCTCTCTCTCTCTCTCATACAAACAGGTTATATATATTCATCAAGAGGGTGACAACAGAGAGAAACCAACACCAACTCCTCACAACAACAACACACACGGAACTAACATGGGCAGAGCTCCCTGCTGTGACAAAGCCAACGTCAAGAGAGGCCCATGGTCTCCCGATGAAGATGCCACACTCAAATCCTACATCGACCAACAAGGCACCTGCGGCAACTGGATTGCCTTGCCACAAAAAATAGGTACATATAAAACCTTTATTTTGAGCCCTACTATCCTTATAGTTTGTAAGTTTCGCATGTACGATGACAATTGACAGCTAACGCGCTAACCGCAAATTCAATGGAATTGCAATAACCACACTAATGCGAATAATTATACTATAACTTTTCTTTTATCGTTGTTATGAATGACATTTCTTTGCCGTTCCAGAAAAAGAAAACGTATATTGTGACTTGGAAATTTTCAATAACTTCTTGTTTTTGTTCATAAAATTACTAAAGTCTACCCAACATTGAATTCGGAACTAAAATTTAATTGTTTGGATTTTTAGGCCTCAAGAGATGCGGCAAGAGTTGCCGGCTTAGATGGTTGAATTATCTCCGGCCAAACATCAAGCATGGAGGCTTTTCAGAAGAAGAAGATAACATAATTTGCAGCCTCTATTTAAGTATTGGAAGCAGGTAATTGACCCTCCCCTTCTGTAAGCAACTAAAATTGGGCTTAGCTTATTTTTCTCCTTTCTTAAAATTCCATTTGTTTCCTGTATCAAAAAAATTCGATTTTTTGTACTTTCCAAAGTCAAAAGATTGAACATGTTCTCCTTCGGGATTTCATTTGTGTAGGTGGTCTATAATTGCTGCGCAATTGCCTGGACGAACTGATAATGATATCAAGAACTATTGGAACACGAGACTGAAGAAGAAGCTCATGGGAAAGCAACGGAAGGAACAGCGCGCAAGTAGCATCAAGCATGAAATGAAGAGAGAGAGTGAGAGTTTCGTGGTCAATCCTCATGACGCAATGAACCCAATTCTGTACTGGCCAGAACTGCCTTTGCATGACACATATTTGCAATACCCTTTTGATGTTTCCACCACCCAAGACCAGCCATGTGATAATTCCACTATCACCTTTGCCTCTTCCACCTCCATGAATTCTGTGAACAGTACTAGTAGTTCTTTTTCCCAGATGCCAAACATTTTTCAAGGATTCACCAACTACCAGATCGATCTAGGAGAAATCGTCTACGGCACCCCGCAACAAGTAGATGGATTGGAGAGTTTTTCTGGGGTGGAGATAGTAAATCTGAGTAGCACTGGAAGTGGAATTAGCTCTGTTGAAAGTAATAGTTGGGGGGATATTAACTCTCTGGTCTACTCTCCCATGGTTCCCCATTATGAAGGCACAATGCAAGGTTCAACATGTGAAGCAAGTTACTTTGGGTTACAATAGCTCGTGGTGGGGTGTACTAATCAATCTGAATAGATAGGGGAATCTGTTTTAGTGCTTAATTTACTGGCTTATGCCCCATGGCAAGTCAGAATTGTTCTTCGACTTGTTTTTTCCATTGCAGTATTATCAGTTTCATTTTGGTAAGTAAGAATTTTCTTAACCTTTTGTGGTCGATGGTTTGGTTTGATATATGCTTGATATATATTGTGTTGCTTATTGTATATCTGGGTTTCTTTGGCCCTCAGGTGTTGCATTGGGCTCGTCCATTTGCTTTGATTCCAACTTTTGGTTGGATACCCTTCCCCACCCCTAATAAAATGCTATTTTGCCATTAAAAAAAAATGCTTGAACATTGGCTGACAAAAGATACTTGTACAGATCTGGACACAACTCTCTCATGAAAGGTGATAATGGGATCCTGTTGAGTGTGACATCAAATTGGGGAAGAGCGTCTGGACGGAAGTCACGTCGTCTAGACGCAGGGCTCAAGCTTAAATGGCCAAAGAGGTGTGTCAAGTGAGTCTGGGTGCTGGTCAAGTGCGTTCCGACGCGTGGCCTCAAAGTTATTTCCGGAGAACTGTGCTTTCTTCGTCCGGACTCGGGGGTGCCCTATATATTGTACTCCGTATCTCATTAGTTTTAGGGTAGACTAAACTTGTTTGGGTGCGACAAACCAAGAAAATCTGAGAGAGGCAATTAAAATGAGATTGGAGTGCTTGTAATCCTTAGTTATTATATCAGTATTAATCCTTCCCTAATTCCAAGGGGTTGGCCAAGTGGTCAAGATTTGGGACTTAGAATTTTTCTCCCTCTGAAAGGTTCTAGATTTGAAACTTCTTAGGTGCTATTAACTCATTTAGGTCTAGTCTATACAGAGCTTTAATTTGCTCTGACTTTAATTGAGACCCCTGCAAGTGGGTGGTGAAATTGGTCTCCCAAAATTAATCGAGATACGCGAAAGCTGGCCTAGACACCTAATCCCTTCGGAGTAGATATGCAGCATGTGTATCGAAACATCTAAATTTTGTGTTCTTGTGTGGCTGTTTCTTGCTTGCCTTATTCTTCTTTCATCTTTTATAGTTTCCTGTTATAGATCCATGAGTTCTTTGTGTATTCCACATAATCGATCACAACTAGGAGTAAGCAAAAAATTCGTCAAACCGCAAATCCAGTCCAAACCAATCCAAACTGAAAGGTTTGGTTTGGTTTTTTAGTACTATGATTTGGTCATGGTTCAAAAAAATAAGAAACCGCTTTATATGGTTTGATTTGTGGATTCACGTTCACGGTTATGGTTTCAAACCGTATAGTACATCATATATATATAATCACGTTTTGAACACATTAAGCGGCTCGGATCATCGAAATTCGATTGAGAAAGGGAGGTCTGCATTTTAGCTAAAATGAGGACCCCCTCATGGGAGACAGACTGTGTGTGTGTATAATTTAATTATGATTCACCAAATAAATGTGGGAACCTTAATCAACTAATTTTCTAATTTATTGATCCACCGTAATATTTAGTTTTTCTTCCCTGCCAAAATAATTTAGACTAAACTGTTATACGGAGTATATCACAATTCATTCCTAATTTCCTATGATTATTACTAATTTATTATACACAAAAAGCAATATTAGACTCAAACCTTGTTCACCGCTTAGAAGGGATATGAGTTACCAACTTTACTAGAAGTGATTCTCAGATTAATTAAGGTGGTGAAATTCTGAGAATCTTATCTAGAAGCTTGAAGTCCTAAACTAGAAAATTAATCCATCCATTGCCATGTTGGTTCCATTTCTACCCGCGGCATGAAAGTATGGTACTCTTAATTCCTTCTTCTTCTTCTTTGTTTGAAAAGCATATGGTACTCTATCCTCATGATCGATCATATACTCCACTACTTTTAAAGTACAAAGAACCTGTACTATTTGTCTTTAAATAATCATGGCATAAGAGTATAAAACTTGGTTTTGCTTATCTTTCTTCGTGATAGTATGTGACTTGAATTAATGTTTCTTATGACAAAGTTCTACAACCTACTTGGAAAGACAGATCGAAGGGAAAGGTGCTTTGCTTTTGACGTTTTTGGCAGCAACTTGGTTGGATCGATAGCATGTAGGGTATCCAAAAGTTGGTGCATTCCTTTATATTTATCTATCTTCATGCCTGGAAAATAGAACAAGAAAGAGAGATGTGAAAGAAGTAGCACCGGTCCATTTGATGTAGTTCCAATGAGAATGTAGACAACTCGATTGGCAGCTCATGCCATGGCTTCATAATTTCATGGGCGCGCAGAGAGGGTTAGGATCCTATGTGCATGGGTGTTGTCTTCTCTAAAATCTCCTTCCGTCGCGTGCTGCCACAACATCTCAATTGAGTACTACATTGCTAGCTAGCAGTGTTTAGTTTTTTTTTTTTTATAACTCAGGGTGTACATCGAGGTAGCTTAAGTTTTCGAGTAGTCAAGCTAGCAATTTTAACTTACAAACAACGATACATTATCCGGCCAAAAAGAAATCCTTTTGTGGCAATTCCCAACTTAATTTAAATCACGAATTTTAAGAACCTCTTTTTGTTATGATCACAGAATATCTATTGAATACATAAATTATCAGAACTACAAAAAAGAAGAGATTATCTCCCTCGGATAAATGATAAAATTTATAAATCTTCCGATATTTCCTAAGGCTTAGCATTTTTCTTTTAGTTAAGTACTTAACCTTTTCAAAGAAAACCAAACAAACAGCACACAGCTAACTAGTGAGGTACAGAGGTGGCTCTACATAGAGCCTTCCATGGTCAACTGAACATCCAAATAAATTTTTTCTGCTTAGAATACATGTAAAAATTATGAGCTAGCCTTTTTTTGAACACTCAATTTAAATATCAATGAACACTCAATTCTAATAGTCTTGAACACTTGACTCAAAAAGAATTGAACATGGGCAGCTTTATGGATCAAAGCCAGATTTGATATCAAGGTGTATACGGTGGAAGATATTAAAAGAAATCTTGATGGTGCTAGACGTCTCATTATTTAGGAGTATTTGGGTGTACTTTTTCTTTTATTTACCTTGTCTTTGTTTATCATTGTAGGGTTGGGTTGAACTTTCTGGTTCTCCCTTCCCTTTTACTCGATGTACCCTTTTTGAGTTTAATAAAATTTTCTTTTGCCGATAAAAAAAAAAAGAATTGAACACCCAACCCAAAACTAGTTGAACACTCAATCATAACCCAATCACGGCTCATCAATCCATGTAATTCATATTTGAACATTTAACACAATAATTACTTCAAATAAAACTCATAATCATAATAAAGAAATTGAAAAAGGAAGAATCTATTGGTGTAAGTATTATACGCTGTGTTATCTCTCCACCTTTATTGTCGATGTTCTAAATGTGTTAATTTCGCATTCATTACAATTATAACTACTTTATTTATTTTTATCTTGTTAGCTAATAGAATAATGGACAAAACTTTAAAAAAAAATCAACTACATTGCAAACCCTATTAACTTGAATAATATTCCTTTGAATTTTAGACTACAATAGAAAATTAAATCTCATCATGTTATCCTAAAGAACACCATATTTTTGAGAAGGTCAGTTTCAACATATTTGCTACAGTTTTTTTCAAAAGCGTTTTAGTAGATTAATACGCCGATTAAATGTTGACACAAAATATGAGATCTCATGCATCTAGGACAACTGTAAAAAAAAAACCTCCTCCATTCTCAAAAAAAATATCTACTACGCAACTTTCAAGTACATATTTTTAAGTTATCATTTCGCCTCGTATTTAATTTTTTTTTATTTATACTAATATATGACATTTTGTACTTATATTATTGGTTAAGAGATCAACTAGTAGAGTCAAGGTAATTTCTGAACACCCTATTACAAAATCCTGGAGCCGCCACTTTAGGTATACAACGTTGGTTACAACATATGAAACCGTATGATCAACTACGAAACAAAATAAGAAAATGCAATACTTGCTAATAAGTCTAAATCAAAGAAATAAATACTATCATTCAAAAGAATCAAAACGAAAAGATTTGACCAAGTGAGGCTCAGGTCTGAAAAACTAGAACTAATTAAAAAAGAAAGTGGCTGAAAAGAAATTTATTTTGTCGTTGTGTAAAATTTTCTGTCCAAAGGTGATGATATATATAATGAATGAAAGATTAGTTAATGAGGAAAAAGGTTATCTGATAGGCAAGGACAAAAATTGAGTGGCAAGTTCTTTAATTTAATTCCATACAAAAGACTGTGCATGCACTAGTTTAAATTAAACAAACAAAGTGGACGGGGGGCCCCACCACAAGAGAAATGAATTTGAGCTAACGAAAATGATATATGAAATAGGAAAAGTTTCCAAGAAACTGTTTATTAAACATAAATGAACGGTCTAAATTTTAGATTAAGCAAATTTGAACTGTTCATTTATGTTTCCTGGACCGTTTCCTAGAAACTTTTCTTGCACTGCCATATTAGGCCTCTTGAGCTAAAGATGCAGGATTGACCAAGTCTTCTAAGTTTGGGGAATCCGACTGCAGCCACCGACCAAAGTGCATTGACTATTACGCGCGCAGAACTCACTCTGGATCCTGCATAGATGATCCGAGCTGTTCAATAATATTTTTTTTAAAACAGAGTAGGTTTGTGAAAAATCAGCTCAATCCGATACATGTAAATGCTCGATCCAATTTTGTAATTTTTCATTCAAATTCAGGATCCTATAATCTGAGAGAAAAATTGAAAGATATATTGGATTGGATTGAGTACCTATACGTATCGGATAATTGAGCTGATTTTTCAGTGGCCCACATAATTTTTTTTTTAAATTATTGACCGGTTTGGATCATCTGTGCGGGACCAAAAATGGGCCCTGCTTGATGGTCGGTGCTGCTATGGTCGGTTCCTATGGCATTTTCGAAGTTTGGGCCATCTAAAAGAAACAGTTTGTTTTTCTTTTTCTTTTTACTTCTGGTTTCGATCAAAATTTATGCTTTTTGAGTTGATGGACAAGGAGAATAAAAAAACATAAACAATATAATACGAAAATTAAAATAAATTCACAAGAAACAAAAATAGAGAGCGCGCGTGCCAAACCATTGCGTTTTAGGTTTTATTTTTTTTTTGCCACAACGATAACAGGTAATATTATAAATCAAGAGAACAGAACATCAGAAGAAAACTCAATTCCTAAACAATGATCAAGAAATCAAAAGGAGGGGATTCCGTCCATAAACTACACTTAACTCCAACTAAACCCTCAACTCCAAACAGGCGGAGCACAGCAGAAAGTAACAGAACCACCCACGTAGGGATGAGAGAAGCCCTACAAACGGGGAGAAATCTAGAGACACCAAAAAAAAGAACCAAAAGACCAAAAAGAAAATCAACCCAAACCTAACCCTAACAGAAAATAAGACACCACTCCACAGAAACGCCAAGCAACATCGTCGCTGTCTGCAGACGCTCAGTCCCCAGCACCGAAATATGAGAAACGCCAGAGGAGCCGAACCGACTCTGGATCAACGTGCCTTGCACCCTGTTAAAGCCAGATCGAGCTCTAAACGGAACCAAAGAACCCAAAAACTTCTGCCTCTGCCCCGACCAAAGACCGCCGCAGCCTCACCACCATAGCAACCACCGAACCCATCGACCACAACACGCGTAGCAGGAACTTCGGATCGGATCTGGGAAAAAGTGGAAAGAACAAGTTTTAAATAACCAGAATAAATGAGGTAGGAAGAATCTGTGCACAAAAACACCCAAAAAAGGCTCCAAATCAAAAGATTAAGAGAGAAAAATCCCATGGAGGAGAAATCCCTCCCCTCCTGCCACCAAAAATGAGTGTAATACCCATTGGGGAGGAGGTGAAGGAGGGGGCTGCTGTGGCTTTTGGAATAACCTAGCAAAGAGAAAAGTTTAGACAGAGAAAAGGGACTCCTAGGGCTCTTGTACCCATTGCGTTTTAGGTTCACCTTTTGTCTTTCTCAAAACTAATGTATACTTTTATTATTTTTTAATTTCTCTCGACGAGACATGTAAAAATATAAAGTCAAATACACACACACAAAAAAAGAGTTAAAAAACAATATGAAAACTGCATTATTGCCTTGATGATCTTTGAAGCGATTTACCCAGTCGAGAGAATTACTAAATACCCAAGATGCAATAACTCTCCTGAAGTCAACTGGAACCACTCTATTCCACATCTATCGCAATGCTAATCAGTGCACTGGCCATCTTGCACGATTGGGAGTCGGACAAGAAGAAGACCTAGTTTATGATTAGGGACAGCCTAAACACATTAGGCAATTCCTAGACTAGTTTTAGCATGTTTTGGTCTATTATATTTACTTGACTTTGCTCGCACCTCTGATGCGGACTTTCTTTGAGGTCTAGGTTATACATGAAGTTACCGACATACATCCCCATCACGTCACTACACCCCCCCCCCCCCCCCCCCACCAACCAAAAAAAAAAAACTAAATTACAGTACTATATACACTAGTATTAGATTTTAGATGGAAATTAAGCTTCTTATTTACAGAGCAGCTGTAAACAAAGTCTGAATTTGAAAAAGACTATTTGCGCGAATAATTTTTTTAAAATCGACGGCTGAAATTGCACGATTCCGTAAATAGTCTGTTTGCAGCTGCTCCAGGAATAAGTTTCTCTCATGTTTGATACAGATTGGTAACTAACTGTTGAGGAATATTTTTCTGAGCCTACAGTTTCAAACAGTATCTGGCTAGCTTTATTGATTTCCTTGGTCAGATAATATATAAACGTTCAAGGATATCTCTAATGCTGATGTTATGAAATTTCCTTTGAGCTAAAGTGAAATCATTGCAGTATCAAAGCGTTTTTTTTTTTTTTTTTTATAAAAGATGGCTTCACAAGGGCATGGGTGAATAATCAATCAAATATTCTGCTCCCATGCATGAATTAATACAGTTTCAACTCCATCCCCCTTTGATGATCATTTATGATCTTGCAAAATCTTTTGAGTGCTGCTGATCAATAAAAAGAAAACATGTGTATCCGTAAGCAAATGCGTTTTATGTGGAAAACCCTAAATCATGACCTAGATATATGGATTTGCTTTGTTTTGATCTTTTCTGGGTATTAATCAACCCACCAATTAGGGTGAGTTTTTCAAAAGTGCTAAAAGTTTTGAAAGCAATAAACGATGAACCCATGATAGAAGTGGAAAAATTGTAAATGGGTAACAATCACCGGGATGAATCAAACACTCTTATTACAATTGTGTAATTATAGAAATTTTATTATACGATTTGAATCCTCGCAATTGTCCTAAGACGTATTTGCTCAAGGATCCATAGGTCTATGCATGCATGCTTGACATAAGCCAAAAGAAAATCACATAACTAATACTCCATAAATTTATTTTCCGATTGACCAAAAAAAATACTCCATAAATTTATAATAATTGCACTACATAAAATTTATGTGCATGTTCTTTCGGTGTTTGCGGGTTCGAGCCTCATCAGTCCCGACGGATCCAATCAATACGTCAACTCAACTCCCTCTTTTCTATGAAAGCTGGTACAAAGGGTACGTAGAGCCATATTTCTTTCCCAAAGGGGGGTCTTTTTTTTTTCTTTCACAATTTTTTTCTTTTTTCAAAAGTACCATCTGAAAAACACACGATGAGTGTAGTTATAAAATGTACTGGCATGCATAATGTTTTATATGGGGGACCGCAGACTTTTCCTCCGAATTTTCTTTCTTTCTTTAGCCAGTTATTTATTTATTTATTACATCTAGCTTATGATTTGAAACCGGTAGTGACTTTTGTCAAATCCATGTAGAAACATACAGTAATTCCTTGTCCATTTGTCCTTTAGGGGAAAAAAAAAAAAAAGAGAGGCAAAATTAATCAACTAACAATTCTTGTACGTCCCAGAAGAAAATCAAAATGGATTATCTATTTATGTATCCAATGACCCTTTAAATCAAAAAACGTGGTGTTGTCAAAGACCTGCAGGCAAGGCTTATCAAAGCCATTCACCTAGTCGATTTGATCAAGCAAAGTGTGTATTCAATTCCTCACATTTTCACCAACTAATTTGACTTTGAATTTGTCCAAAGTTGATCTACAACTTCTGGATGCATGAGGCTACTGCATAGTACTCCCTCCGTTCCATAATTTTTAGTTTCTTACGAAATTATGTGCAATTTTTAAACTTAAAAATCATGTACTTATATACCGAAATAATTTTTTGTACAACATGGATGTGGTTTTTTGATAGATCTCAATGATATCTCTTTTGAAATGGAGCAAGAAAATCAAAAAATATTTTAGTAAATATATTATTTTTAAGCTTGAAAATTGCGCATAGTAATTTGTAGGGGACCAAAATTATGGGACGGAGGGAGTACACCGAAGTGTAATTTGTAGGGGACCAAAATTACGGGACGGGACGGACAAAACTTCAAACGATGATTAACACAAAATTAGGTCTCATTCTGCTAAGATTCTTAATTTTTTAAGTACTTATTTCTCGCTTTACGAGACAGACTATTCTCTCACAATAACGGGGACTTAATCATCTGCTAGGTCACCCAAGACATGAAAACAGCATGGGGACGACATTGCCACGAACTTTCGTTTTCGTACTAAGCCGGAGATTAGTTAACTAATACTCCTACCAAAATATTTGCTTGTTTTATAATGACATATAAACACTCAGGCCCTCTTCCAGAAACCCAATTAAGTAGTCGCTACCATGAGAATATTATTTTCTTAATTTGAAAGTCGCAATCTGTGTGGTCTTCATTAGAGTTTGTGAATTTGGTCTTAACTTGTGATTAAGGAATAGTAATAGAATGTTGACCAATAGTGTGAACATGGATAAACCCAAACCCCAATGAAATTCGCTTCATCGAATTAAAAACGGATCAAAAAAAAATTTAAAAAAAATTGCCGTCAGCGCACGACGAAGATATGGAGACAGTTCCAGGAAACAAATACTATAAAGTACTGCTTGATTGCATTAGTTTGTAGAACGGTACCCTAGTGAGATCTCCCGGATCCCCTGTCCGACCCCATCCGGACAGGGGCCTATCCGACTTTCTCTCAGCCGTTGATTTCGCAAATCAACGGTTGAGATGAACCGAACACTTTTTGGAGCAAAACGACGTCGTTTTGGAGAAAAAGTGCTCGGCTCATCTCAGCCGTTGATTTACAAGATCAACGGCCGAGAGAGGGTCGGACAAGCCCCTGTCCAGGTGGGGGTCGGACAGGGGATCCGGCTATCTCTCGAAACTTACAATTAATGAAGAGAGACTGAGAAACAACTCGATTATGTACATGATTTCTCACATTAATTTAATAGATTCTCTTGGGTATTTTTGTACCGACGAATTTTCAGAACTTGTTTCGTGACAAAATTAAAGAAAATTTACATAATAGTTAAAAATCTGTAGATTTAAAAAAAAAAAAAACTGGTGGACTAATTCAGTTGTGGAGCTAGGATCTCCACTTGGGATTGACCGAATTAAGAGGAGAAAAAAAATCGGCAAAAATGTACCTCTGAATATTGAATAATTAGTATATTAAAAATAGAGATCAAAATTTAATTAAGAATGCTAAAAAAAAGTTCTGACTATTAAAATCACAAAACGTGGTGTTTTTGTTTTTCTTAAAAATGAAAATTTCCACTTTAAATGTGTCCAATTGAATGACAGAGCCAAGTGATAGACGCATCATACTCCCTACACTAGGTGAGGGTTCAAACCCCACCAACTTCTTTCCCTCTCTCCTAAATTTAGTACTAGCAGAATAGGATTTTGTTTTGTTAAAAAAAAAAAAAAAAAAAAAAAAACCACACATGCAAAACTTTTATAAAAAAAAAATATCTTGGATTTCACTTGCAAGTTGAAAGCCCAACCCAGCTAGAGCCTCAAAGTTTCAGCCCAGCCCAATTCCTATTCACCCGCAAGACACATTGGCATATTCCAAAGGACAACAAATTCCCATTTGGAATTCCATTGGGGCTGGGCTGGATAGAGGTATAAATTCCGAGCAAGTTGTCAGGAGTAACCAAATACCAGGATACATCAAAGCAATCAATATTCCTTTGAATTTCAGCCTACTATGTAAATTACCACACACTTTAATATAAGCTAACGACATTTTGTGCGACATTTTGCATTATATAGACGGTTATACTATAACTGAGATACGATAACAGACCTGCCGCGCTTAGCATGAACCTAAGGAGTGAAAAATAGAGAAATGCATTCAAATACAGCTGATATCTACGGGTGAGTTGCAGGATGCTCCTATCTTCTTGTGGGAATATCGTATGCTTGCATGACACCTACCATTAGAGCTAACATTCTAATGATCTGTATCAAACTACGACTTAGAACTGTTCAATCCTGTTCTAGTAAGAAGTAATACAAAATCTCACTTTAATTATCACCTCTTATGTGACTGACTCTTCACGGAAAAGTATACAAATACATGATCTTGGCTGTGTAAATATACCTGACAAATTGTATCAAACGTTCCTTCTAGTATTCCCCGTAATTCTTACACAAAGGTATAAGAATCTAATTATATTCCCTTCAGGCCAAACAACGAATAAATTCTATTCCAATGCTTCAAAAGTTCGTGGAGTTTGTTGCCCCACCTCTTCCAGTGATTGCTGGTTTCCATAATTTATCTTTTCCTGTTTTCAGAAAACATAAGGACTCTGTACCTGCAGGAGAAGAAAAGGAAGAGGAAGAGGAAGAAAATAGGATGGTGACGACCGGAGGTGAACACCAAGTAAAACATTACTACAAATGCTGCGAGCCGCAGTTTTTCATTCAGATAGTAGCAATCGTGATGCTGGTGTTGTTTGCTGGGTTGATGTCTGGACTCACCTTGGGACTCATGTCCATGAGCCTTTTTGATCTTGAAGTTCTTGCCAAGTCCGGAACCGCCAAGGACCGTCTCCATGCTTGTATATCCCGACTCCACTCTACTCTCCTATCCTTCGTTACTTGTGCTTTAGATTTCTGCTCCGAGACTAACTACGAAACCCCAATAGGTGGATAAATCGAACATGCTTCATACTGTACAGAATTCTCATATAGAATTATCAAATTAAAACGCCAATCAGATCAGTGAACAAGTCAATGTAACTTAGCTTTGATATGACATGATTGGCAAACTAAGAATAAGATTGTGGTAGCACCATAATAAGCGACGAACACAAATCACAAGTAGTGCACAATGAAGATACTTACAGTCTACTTTCTCAAAACAGCAAAAATTCTACCAGTTTTGAGGCAGCAACATCTATTGCTTTGCACTCTTTTGGTCTCCAATGCTGCTGCTATGGAGGTACGCTTTAGCAGTAGCCAGTAGTACATATGACAATTCAAGTTGCAAATATAGCATAAAAGAGTAGTTAACACAGGTGTTCTATTTATATCCAGGCACTCCCTATTTTTCTAGATAATTTGGTACCAGACTTGGGAGCAATTCTTATTTCCGTTACATTGATACTTCTGTTCGGTGAGGTAAGACAAATATTTCATTCAATCTTCTGGACAATTGATGAACCCCTTACTCTTGCAAATCTAACCAATCAGCGCTTCATAAGAAACGAATAAAGCTTTTCTTTTAGTACCTAACGAAACACGTGGTTAAATGCACTTTCCTCTACAGATTATACCGCAATCAATTTGTACACGATATGGTTTGGTCATTGGTGCAGCCCTAGCTCCAATTGTACGTGTTCTTGTTTGCATTTGCTTTCCAGTAGCATATCCAATAAGCAAGGTGGATATTTAATTATTTATTTGGCTTGCCATTCTTGCAAATGTCTTATCATTTTCACCAGTCTGAACTATCAGTTCTTTCTCACCAGCTACTAGATTTATTGCTGGGAAATGAGCATGAACCTCTATACCGTCGAGCCGAATTGAAAACATTAGTTGACTTGCACAGTTTCGAGGTATGCATTTCCTTGCTCTCAATCAGTTCCTTTTGTCTACCATGTAAACTTCAAAATGCATTTACGAGACTCGAAGGGGCCAAAACATTTGAATTTCCTAGGAGACAAAACAAGTAGTAAATTTCTGAAATTCCAACATTTTCACTGACACATACTGAAATGCACCAAAACATTTCCATAATCTATGAAACATACCAAAACTATGAGCTACTTTGTTGTTAGACATAAGTACATAACCAACAATGACATGTTCATACATTCTCAAGTTGTTTTGATATTTTTGTTGTGTTCCGGCTACGCTTCAAAATGTTTGCGGATCATGTCCGAACTACGTCTGAAACGTTTCCTTTTCCTAGCCAACCAAAACAGCATACCCAAACAAAATCTCTGTCCTTCATCTTTAATAATTTATCTTCCCTTCTTTCATGCAATTCCTCCCCTGTGCTTCATGGACTGAAGCAGTCGTAATGTCATGTTGCTAACGTTGGCTGGCAAGCAGGCAGGAAAAGGAGGAGACCTATCGCATGATGAGATTTCAATCATCGGAGGAGCTCTTGAGCTCACGGAGAAAACAGCAAGAGATGCGATGACTCCACTATTCGAAACTTTTGCCATTGATATCAACGCCAAACTTGATAGGTATGGTGCATGATCACAAACAAGGACAGAATTTTAGGGGGGTTTCCAATGTAATTGAGCTGATGAAGGATATTGCATATCGGCAATTGCACAGGGATTTGCTAAATTTGATCATGGAGAAGGGATATAGTAGGGTGCCGCTTTACTATGAGCAACCAAAGAACATCATTGGACTTGTTCTGGTAATTCTTTCCATTTACTGTAGAACTCATTTGGTTCTCTAGCGGTTGTTTGTTTTCCTTCTCCTCCTTGTTAATATCATCATTTTAAGATTTACAATTACTGTTTATCATTGGTACTATTCCTTCCTAAGAAGCACCCACACTCAAAACAAGGTGGTGTGTCCGTGTCCAACACATGTCAGACATCGACACTCCTTGGATACGTGTTCGGTACTGTATTTCGTGTCCATAATTAGAAAATAAAATTCTTAATTAGGCACGTGTCCAACACGCTTTCTGCAACGTGTTTTGACACTTCTTTGGCATGTATGCTTAAGAGAAATGTGTGATCGAAACTTCTTGGACACTTCCTAACCTAAGTTACACAAACGCGGGTAAGTGAATCGGATACGGGTGTAAGTCTAAGGGTCGGGCACCTCAAGTGGGAAAATTGAGGATTCATGGATATGTCATACACCACCTAGTTTTCAAAATATTTTTAATTGTTCCTATATTTGCAAAAGAGACACTTGATTTTCATGTGCCAAAAAAAGAAATAGAGTACAACGAACGGTCAGAATTTGAAGACTTCAAGGTGTTTGGGTTTTTAGTCAATTTCTGGTCGTCGCTCCTCTCCATTCAAAGCACTGCAACTGAAATGGCTACCAAATCGAATTGAAACTTCAACGAGAAGTTCCAACAACAGATTTTAGGTTTTCCCTGAAAATTTGAAGACATATCAACTCAACTAGTTTTATATAAAAAAAAATTAAAAATTCTGCCGGGATTTACAGAGTCGTATCGGACACGAGATCCCGTACCGTGTCCATTTCATGTCGTGTCGACACGGGTACTAGCCGAAAACTGAGGATCCATGTATCATAGTTGCTAACATTTGACTATCAAAGATATCGAAATTTGTACACATCACTATGATATATAAAGTTGAAGAAATAGTAATTCTTAGAATTTAACATATTAAATTCATTTGGAATTTGTAAAGGATTTCTTGAGGATTCCGGACTGTGCCCATGTTTTATGTTTGAAGGATTTCTAGAGTTTCATGTCAACTATAGATTCTTAATATCTCATTGTATCTTATCTACTCCCTCCCGTCCCAATTTGTTTGTCTACTTTTTGAATTTTACATGTCCCAAAATGTTTGTCCAATTTTAAGTTGACTTAAAAAAAAAGTATCCTTAATGCCATCCCTCTTTGAAAAATTATGCATTGGAGAATGTGTACTCTCATTTAATGTTAGAAAGTGAGGGGTATTCTTGGAAACTCAAAACCTTTCCTTAGAAATCATTTTGTCCCCTTCAGAAGTTGGAATCCCAAAATTGGACAAACAAATTGGGAATGAGGGAGTATTTTATAATTTGGGATGTGTACTTACGGTGGCATATATACATAATCATATATTTAGACACCTATTGAGTGTATCCTCAAAGTGTCCGTGCCATAGATTTTACAGAAATAACCTATACCGCATATCCGTGTCATGTTGTATCCATGTCTTGTGTCCGTATCTGTATCTGTGCTTCTTAGATTCCTTCAGGATCTGTTTCATGTCAAGTAGCATTATTGCATCAAACCAACTAACTTGTTATCGAATTCATACGATTGCACGTTACTGTGCCCAAGACTCAAGGGATTCTTCATCAATTTTATGTATTGGTTGTTACCTGTCTAATATTTTACATGTACATTGCAGGTGAAGAATTTATTGACCATCAATCCAGCAGATGAGATACCGGTGAAGGATTCAACCATTCACTGGATTCCAAGGTATAATGACTTGTCCCATGAAAGTTCCATATTGCTCATTACCAAAAGCAAGAGCACCAATGATACGAGTTTGATAGTTTTTGGGCTAAGACACAAAACCGGACTAGAAATATTCTCCAAAAAAGCAGGGATTCATTTTTTCTCATCCGCTCCTCTTTAGTTGGTTTATTTTGACGGACATTTTACATGCAATTTATTGTCCAGGGTGATGTACTTCTCATAATAGGCCAATATTCTCCTACAGATTGGCAAAAAGAAAAATACTGTGTCACTAAGAGAATGTTAAATTTTTAAGAGACAAACAAGTGCTAACTCCTTTTGATGGACCTTCAAATAGGGTTCCAGAGAAAATGCCCTTATACGACATACTGAATGAGTTTCAGAAAGGTCATAGCCATATGGCTGCCGTAATAAAACCGCATAATCATGTGGTGGAGCAGCAAGCAAGCAAACACCTAGCCAAAGGTGAGTATGATTTTCCCTATATAACGATTTTCCTATGTCAAGGAACAAAATTTCGCCCAAAATTTTTATGTTTCCTAGGAAACAAATGCTTAGTGAAATCCAAAATTCCATGTTCCCACTGAAATGCACTGGCAAACAGAGAAATGCTGCGTAAGATACGAACCTACTTTAAAAATAAAAAATCCAAAATTCTTGAATTTGACATTTCTTTCATGTTTTCGAAAGGTTTCTGAATCGTTTCATTTCCTAGCTGACCGAAAGGAAACATTGATCCTTGCCACATAGCTGGTGTGTCTATAGTTTTTCTGAGCATATACAGAGAATTTGTTTTTGGTGGAGAATGATTTCATCTATATGACTGAATAGTAGTTTCAATGAGGGAAGTGAGACTAGACATTCAGAATGAAAGGCGGAATCAAAACCATAATGTGAAAAGCAAGAGATTGCTGAAGAATTTACCTGGAAGCGCAACCGTTCCACGAAGAGTAACCTCAAAGAGCAGGAGATGGTCGGAGCATTATGACTCAGAGGTTCTGCAAATCAATGACAAGTCATTATCAGCACTCACTGCAGATGGGGAAGTCATAGGCATAATAACCATGGAAGATGTCATTGAGGAGCTGCTAAATGTACAGACGTCTTTTTCTGTCAATTTGTCTGCTTTTGTTATCTTCACGAAAAACTTAAGCCTCTGCTGTGTGTTCTTTTTCCAAGCAGGAGGAAATATATGACGAGACTGATCTTCGTGACAACAATTCATAGCCTGATTACCTTCGGGATCCAAGAAACAAGGATAATGAGTTGAATGCAGCGAATGTTGAAATCGTATCGACATTATGGCTCACAGGTTTTAACCTACCTCCCAAAGAACGTGGCTCATGACTTGGGATAACTTACTGGTCAAGGGGTGCGACATGGAATTTTCTCAGATGTTTTTCTTTGGCTCACATGATATTATTTGTATGACTTCCAGTAAGACTGCAACAATCAGAAAGAACATTTATTTGCAACAGACCTTATTATCATGAAGTTATTTTTCTCAATGTTATAATGAAGTTTGTAATACCTACTCTACTTAATTGAGAAAAAGATTGTAATACCTATCCTATTTTACCCATGATGCTAATTAATAAGGATGTTAACAAGTATGCTGTGATTTCCCTTCTCAGCTTACATCTCTATTCAAGAACTTCTGTTCTTTTCTTAGATTCATTTTTTCGATTTACCCAGTAGTAGGAAAAACTTATTAGAAACAATGAGTATGAGCTGTTTAACTAACCCATACAGGCTAACAATGAAGAAAGACACCGATTTGCAAGACAGAAGAAAACATCAATATCACTTCTGCACTATTACTGTATAACTCCCGCAAGCTAGACCAAGTCATGTGTCATAACCTCAACATCGCACACCATAGCCATAGGTAACAATTCTGACGCATCTTGAGCTCATGGAGAATCCGTAACATTACAAGGCCAAGAAATATTGTCAGGCATCAGCACTCCGCTCAAATGACAATTACCAATGAAGCCATATCTCGGTAGTCCTGATAAGTTCTTTGATTTCTCTCCACTACACATTCTCATACAATTTGCAGTGAAACACTGTGAAAGATATCTAAGTCCACAGCCCTGCTGGCTGTGCCTGAAGCTCCTCTCGCGCTAAACGGGTCCTACAGGTGAGAGGGAGGATTGTAAGCACATCCTAATGGCTCCTTACCACTCTAAACTTCTGAAAGAGAATGTAGCTGTTTAATACTAGACAAACATACTTATAAAAAAGGAATGCAAAAAGCAAACATAACACTCGTGTCGCTAGACTACAGCTATAAATGAGTGAGCCGTGAGCGAAGCACATGCTTGAAATTCTTCAGTCACAACCAGCAAAAACGAGTATAGCCTTCCCCGTTTACATAATATGATGGAATGTCAATCACCCAAAAAGAAGTACTTCATTCGATATACGTAATAATCGAAAATCATTTTCTTCTGTTGTGGACCACAGAGTCAGAGGTAACGACCAGAGCGTGGAAACCTTCCGATCCCTCCCTGAGCATGACTAAAGGAGCCTCTACCTGCTTGAGAGACAGACAAGAAGGGCCTAGATTGACACAGCAACAATAGGGTAATGCAACCTGGGGCGACAAGAGTTCTCCTAACAACACATCTGACAATTCAATAGTTTGCGTACCTAGGTGACTCTTAGCCATCAGCTGTTACTAGTTCGAATGTATATGATAACTGATCCAAATGCTTGTGCCCGTAGCATCAACCGATTAACTAACAGAAAGAACTTAAAGTCGAAAGCAGAAAATTTGAGCCACAGAATATGAAAAATACAGGTATCAACTCTTAAAAGCTACTAAATTTTTTTCCCTATCTCCTCCTGGCAGCAAACCATGAATGGTTGGGCAACTCTAAATGAGGTGTCATGCCAACCCCAAGTGCAAGGTAACATGTAACAACATCGTTGAGTAACAATAGAATTTCATCCAACCGGGGGATATGCCCATGACATTGCAAGGCCGTACAATAGTGCACAATTCCAAGAATAACTTCATTTTGTATCATCAAATTGGAATATCCATACAATAGTGCATGATTCCAGGAATAACTTCATTTTGTAATGTCATCAAACCTAACACTTGCAAAACTTAAAAATCCAATAGCCATTTAAAAAAACAGCCTGAACTTCAGAATCGAAACAATATTTCCATGAACCAGTAGGTGCAGACTGGGAGAATGGAGGAATGACCACATTCATACCCTATGGAAGAAATATAACAGAGGAGAAGAATCTTCTCCAGCATCGTTCCTCTGAAGGGCGTGTCGGCAGAGATCATCTCTTATTATCTCTATTGAACTCTTCCGAGCAAGGAGAGTCTGGTACCCCTTGGTCCCACTCTGCAAGTCAAACAGGTTTACTTCACAGCATGCTTCTAAGTTCTGACTCAAGTTACACCTAAGTTTGCTCTACCACGGCCCCCACCCCACTGGCGTCGACGAGACCTCCTCTTCCTCCCATCCTTTTTTGCCTTAACTTTCTCTTTCAAGTCCCTCTCACCTCGCCTTTTATACATCTTAAAGGTAACCCCTCTCTCTGCAGCCATCTTCCTCACCTTCTCAGTAATCTCAGCTGCAATCTGTCTATTGTACAGTTTCCTCAGACCCCTCATTAGCTTAGCAAAAGTATCCGGCTGAGGCATCAATTCTGCATCCATCATGTCCAAACAGTATGAACAAGCTTCCTTAACGTGCCCATTCGCGAACAGTGCATGAATCCAGATTGTCCAAGCATACACATTAAGTTCACATCCTTTAGTCATCATACAACTCCAAACATCTTTACTGGTTTCAAGTTTATCCGCTCTTAGTAGGGCATTTAGTAGCTCTTTCAAGGTACCATATTGAGAAGCAGAAAAAAGACCTCTTCCTACCATGTCTTTAAAGTATTCACTAGCTTCAACTAGACAACCTTGTTCAAGA
Source organism: Rhododendron ferrugineum (assembly GCA_025642025.1). NCBI lineage: Eukaryota > Viridiplantae > Streptophyta > Magnoliopsida > Ericales > Ericaceae > Rhododendron > Rhododendron ferrugineum. The sequence continues at coordinate 8,039,245 of JAOTQK010000023.1, forward strand.
AACCCATGAATCATAATCACAAAGGTGTCAAGCCCTGGACTCAGCCCATTTGCTTCCATATCATTCCAAAGTTGAACACCCTCTTTAATCTCTCCCAACTTGCATGACATTCGAATTACAGTGTTGTAGATGTTAAGGTCAGGCATGCAACCAATCTTCCGCATCTCCTCCACAAGTTCTAAACTCTCCTCTAGCTCCTCCTTCTTCTCATGTGCCAGCAAAATATGCAAGTAAGTCATCTGATTCGGAGCATGTCCTTTCTGTATCATACTATCCAAAATCTCATAACCCTTGTCAATCTTCCCCCACTTACAAAACCCACTGATCAAAGTAGTGTAAGTCACAATATCTGCCTCACAGCCACTCCTCTCCATTTCGACAAAAACCTGCATGGCCTCCACCATTTTCTCCTGAGAACAAAGAGCCTGAATCAAAATAGTGAAAGAAGTAGCATTCGGCTCACAACCCTTCCGCCTCATCTCTTGCAAAAGATCAAACGCATCTGCCATTTTCCCTGCAACAGAATACCCACTAAGTAAGTTGTTATAAACCACAATGTCCGGCTCAAACCCAGCTTCCCTCATCTGAACCAACACGAATTTCGCCTCCATAAGCTTCCCCTCTTTACACCACCCATACAACAACGAAGTGAAATGCTTAATAGTCGGCGTAAACCTAACCCTCATCTCCTCAAACAGCGAAGCAGCTTCTTTCACACTGCCATTCTTGCACAAAGCATCCAACAAACACCCGAATACATACTCATCCGGTTCACACCCGTATTTGGGCATCTCATCCAATACCTCCACTGCTTTTTTCACCATCCTTGCCGACGCAAATCTCCTCATTATCACAACAAACACTTCAGGCCCAATAAGCATAGTATTCTCTTTCCTCATCTCCTCAATCAAAGCCCACACAGCACCAAACTGCCTCATTTTCGCCAGACTCTTGATCATGGCCTTGTAAACCTCATAACTATGTCTATAACTAGGCTGCTTCGAAGCCCATATAAAGAACCTGTACCCTAAGTTCCCGGCATCGCCGCAACGGTTCAGGACGCGCTCGGTGAGCCCCGACCGGACCACGACGCCAGATTCTTTCAAGGCAAGTTCTAGTTTTGGAACCCTAGAGTGGAATTTCCTGAGGATTTTGTATACCTTTTCGACGTCGGCCGCGAACTCATCGTGGCTGTGGCCGGTGGCGGCGGAGTCTTCTGGGTTGTTGTTTTCGAGGCGGACGAGGCCGAACCCACTACCTCTGTGACTCGACTGACGAGGAATTTCGTTGTGGGTTGGGTTGAATTTTGATGGGTTTTGGGGGGAAGACGTTGGAGGAGAGGGGGAGGTGAAATGGGTTGTGGGTGGATCGTGGAATCGGGTAGAAGAGTATGATTGTACGGGGATGAGTGTGTTTGGTTGGGAGGGTAGAAGGGGGAAATGGTAGTTGTTGCAGAGAAACACTGCTTTTGAAGAAAATCTCCGCATAACTATGGTTACTACATGACTTCTGGCGAAATCATCCCTCGTTAGCTTTGTGGGGGGAAGGGGATGTAGATTTGTTGTTCAGCTTTCAAGCTGAAACTGTGTTGAATATGTGTCACATTCGGGTTATGAAGAAGAAGGGAGGCGGGTACGGACCCGGGTGTGCCGGGGAACCCAAGGGGGCGAAAAGGAGTGGAGGGAGTTTCTTTTTGTTGTTTGATGCGGCAATCAATCAAAAAGGTTGAGGTCCAGTCCAGTTGCACTTTACCATCCAATCTGGTCTAGTGTAGATTTTCGAGCCTGTTCCGGTTTAAAAAAAAATGATTTGAATCGTTCATTGTCGAGTTTGTCAAGAAACCCTGCAAAAATTCATGTACGTTGGATACTGATCAGTACCTGCTCTAAAGATTCAAAACACTTTACAATAAATTGGTCTAAAGTCCAAAAGAATATGTCACAAAACAGATTTAGTCCAGCTTAAGTTTCAATGATGTGTAAAGTCCATTAATAAAAATATTTTGGAGTTTAAGGTCCGTGAAAAGACCAAATTGTCTTTAATGAGACAAGGGTCTTGTTTGGCTAACACAAAAAATATCTTTTTTCATTTAAATTGACTTTAATGAGACAAGGGCCTTATTTGGCTAACATAAAAATGTCTCTTTTTTTAATTTTTTTATTTTGATCGGTGTTACCGGCGTTGACTGGTGTATCTGTTCATTTTTGCTATATCTGTTGATTTTTTTATTTTTTTGATCGTTGACTGGAGTTAACTAGCGTTGACCGACGTATCTATTCATTTTTGGTGTTTCTGTTGATTTTTTTATTTTTTTGACCATTGACCGGCGTTGACGTTGACCGGTATATCTATTCATTTTTTGTGTATTTGTTTGGCTAACAAAAAAGACTTTGTTGTGGTTGTAGCGGTGACTATATAGGGTGGTGGTAGACATGGTCGTGGAACTGAAGTGGTGGTGGTGGTGGTGGAGTGATTGTGGAGGTGCTGATGGGTGGTGGTGGTGGTGATGTGGTAGAGGTGGTGACGTGGTGGTGATGGAGGTGGTGGTTGTGGTGGTAGAGGTGGTGGTAGTAGTGGAGGTTATGGTGGCATGGTGGTGGTGGTGACGTCGTGGTGGTGGTGGTGGAAGTGGTGGTTAAATATCTTTTTTCATTTAAATTGACTTTAATGAGACAAATGTCATGTTTGGCTAACATAAAAATATCTTTTTTTATTTTGACCGGTGTTACCGGCGTTGACTGGTGTATCTGTTCATTTTTGCTATATCTGTTGATTTTTTTAT
>JAOTQK010000023.1:8046461-8057473 GCA_025642025.1 Rhododendron ferrugineum
AAACTTATAAACACGACACCTTCGCACGAAATCAACAAATTTAGCAATTAAATGCATGGATGTGCGACAAAAAATGAGAGAGATAAGCCCTGATATCAACACTTTTAAGGGCTTATCAGTAAGTTAAAAATAAGAGTTCATTTTGTAAAGTTAGTGAGTTAAAGTTGATACATTTTTCATTTTACCCCTAAAAATATATTCAATTTTGAAAAGTTAGTGAGTAAAAGTGTAACAATGATATCTCCCTAGAGAGTAGTAGGAAAAGTGGAGATAAAAATTATCGTTTGACGGACACGACAACTATTTTTGGACAGAAATATTAGTTGAACTAAGATGGGGGAAAATAAGGTTGAGAAAAAGTTAGTTATTAGGACTCTTTGGTTATATTTTAGAACTCACCATTAGAGAGGAGTAAGTCTTACTCTCTTTTTTTGATCGGGTAAGTCTTACTTTCGAAATTCGAAGAGAAACTGATATCCCAGATCAGGTATTTTTCTTCAATCTTCAAGAGGTAAACTTTTGAAGAACCTTGGCAAAGGTTTCCATCACTATGACATGCATGCAATACCAGAAGTGATGTTTTTTAATAACCGAATGTCCGGACCAACTAGCTCGCATCTCGATAGTGATATCAATAAAAGGAGACCATTATGAATAGTATTATACTAACATAAAGAATGTAGATTTATTACATTTAAAAGGAAAATCCAGAACTAGGAAAATACATCTCACAGTTCTAACAAAATGTTCATTCATACATCTGGCATTCAGGTTCTACTCGTCTTAAATTCAACTAAGAAAAATACACCGCTCAACTTACGCGCTTGGTAGAAGCTTAGAAGCAATAAGCGTACTTCTCCATCAACTTTAGCAAGGCAGTCAGTTAAATGTGATCTTTAAGGCCGTGGAGCAGAAATCTTATTTCATTCAACAGGCGGCGGCGCCCTATAATAGGCTGGGACAGTTGCAGGGAAGAACATTTGCCTCACCCCTTCGGCCTTTATTATCGGAAATATGATACCGGATGCACCCTGGAAAAAAAATATTTTTCATAAAATTTATTTTCCATGTGCAGAGATAAGGGCTAGGATTTCCATTTTGCCAGTAATCGAATTTAGGGCTAGGATCTAGAGATACTGAAACTGAGAAGTAGAAAACAAGTAAAACCAAAAATTAAACAACATACCGAAATTAACCTGGCTCCGATCCACAAGCGTTTAGGGGAAGGAAACGGAATTAAGAGACGACCAACACCATAAATAGCCACAGCAAAGAAATGGAGTACCAAGCTCAATGGTCGAGGGTTTAGCCCAGAGAGTAGGGCCACAGGTCCAGTTGAACACACTCCTCCAAGGCTTAAATAATCAAAACATGCTTCACGCATTTCCTTTCTTGCTTGATCAGGAGAGGCACAAAACACCTTGTATAGGGCCCCAGCCAAAGTATTTATGGTGGATGCCACAGGCTGCACGACAAGCATACGGTGTCAATAATATCATTGAATCAAACTCAAAAAAGAATGAAAGAAACATTTATCAAATGAAATTTTGCCTTATCACTTCAATAGTCGGATAGAAGACTTAAAAGTGGGCATCAAAATGAACCAATTTAAGTTTTCCGGCCTTTCCTTCAACCTTTCATGTAATTGGATTCTTTTTTCCCTTTTGGGGGTGGGGGAGGTGACATGGCATATATTTTTTTGATCCATTTGAGGAATGGAATCCTTCATGCATAAACTTGCGCAGCCCTTTTTAACTTTGGTAATCTTTTTATCACCATGACTTTACAACTACCACAACATAACGGTTATGTCGACTGAAAACAAATTTTGAAGCATGTTTTCTGCAATGAATGGAAAATGTCATATCCTTATAGTGTAGAAATAATAATTCGCTCAGTGAAAGAACATGCAACCCTTCTCTTTTGAACTCCTGTAGCTTTTCAGTAAGGTGATCATCTTTCCTACTTCCCATTGCAAAGATAGTACTGCTACATATAAGCCACTTAATCATACTACGACTAAGGATTGGACTCCAGCTTACCTTGCGCAGCGTGTAAAACGATTCCAGATATTTACACAATGAAGCTGAATCATTGAGGTCACGCAGAGGCTTAAGCAGATCCCGCAGAACAACAATATCAGACAGAGCAACGGTCATTCCTCCTCCAGTTAAAGGATGCCGCATGTTGAAAGCATCACCCATTAAAAGTGCTCCAGGTGTAGGGTAAGGAGCAGCCGGCATACTTCTATTGGGCATTGTTCTAATATTTCCTTTGTCAATTGCAGCTAAGAATGCTTTGTGCAGCTCAGGTGGAACCTGAATTAAAATTGAATTATTTAATCCAATGTCTTAGTTGGAAGCATAGAAGACATGACAGTTTGCAAGAATGAAATCAGAAGTAGAAACAATAAATGTTAGTTTATTGCATTTGAAAAGCTAAAGATACCTGGGGAGCGACGGCAGTCTTTAAATAGTTTGCCAATTCACCGTTAGCGATAGAAGGGATCTTTTTGCCGGGTACATCAACCAAACAACGAATCTCTGTACTACTTATTGGATAGAATAAAATGGGTGAGGGATCTGCTAAAATAACGTGCCCGTGATTTGGGAATGGAAGGTTACAGTTCTCTAAGACCAAGCCAACAAAGCAAGAGGGCACATCTACCTGTAAAACAAATAAATAAAAGAAAATTATAAAAGGAGTGCTCAATGCTCGTTAGAAGTCTAGAGCATTGGTCAAATAGTAGCAAAATCAAATGCGAGTATAATAACTTGGTTGGTTGCATCAGAAGAAAATCATATGAATGTTTAGCGAATTAATCAAACATCAAGCACAGAATAATTTAGCAGGTAAAGATTCTTTACCATAGGTTTGCAAAGAGAACGGCGTAAATTTGAGAAGCATCCGTCGCAAACAATTGTAAGAGGAGCATATGATCTAATTTCTTCACCGGTCTTTGTCTTATACTGAACCCCCTTAATTATTCCGTTTTCCTCAAGTAGGGATGTTACAGTTCCTTGTTCTAGTCGCACACTGGATAGAAAAATCAAAACACAAAATCAGGGAATGGAATCAATAATCAAATAACGAAACAACAATATTTCAGCCATGACATGGTTAAAATGAACAGTCAGTAGAGGCTATACTGCATCGCACACTAGCAGTATGAAAAAATAAATTTTAATATGCGTCAGATAAATTTTGAAAGCCAAGATTTTCTGGTAGTAAAGTACTAAATTCAAAGCTCTAGGACATAAAAAAAGTTCATAAATCAGAACTATCATTCTGGAAAGCGAGTGTTTTCTCAATAATCCTTGTGTGTGAAAAGTGAAAACCAGCTCGTGGAGTGAAGGTACTTTGGGAATCAATTCAATGAAAAAGTTTTTTTTTTCTTGGGAAAAAGGGGGAGAAAATAAAATTCCAATTTTGACTAGCATATAATTAGAGCTTAGGTGCGTTGTCGTTAATCTTTATGCACTATTCTTAATTAAAGTCACAAGTCATGACCAATCTGATTCCCTAACCAATGTGGAGTCATGACCAGTGAGGACAGACAAGTATTGAGGGATTTGAAACTTAATTCGAAAAAGTGACAGCTGTTTATTGGGTTTAACTTATTTTGTATAGCATGGTTCAAAAACTCTTTAGACCAAATAGGAAACAATGGGCAAGAAAGTATACTTCAGAAGGGTAGCGGCTTTATCTCTCATCCTCTGTATGAACCGCCCATTGTGGAAGCTTCTCCCAGCCACATCGGAATGAAACTTTTCCAAAGGATACGAAAGCCTAGTATTTCTCCCATCTTTGAAAAGAGCATATCCCAACACCCTCTGGGCATCAATTTCCTCCACACAATCTGCACTCCAAGACCATATGAGATTGAGCTTTCACAACCGAAAGAAACCATTCATGACCAAAAAAATAAAAAATAAAATAGTCAATAACTCAAATTTATTGTACTTCATACACACAGGACATATCACAAACCAAACCATAAGGATAAGTTAAGGCATACCCTGAAGGCCCAATTCAATTAGCTTTAGGTATCCTCCAGGCTGTAAAAGTTCACCAACAATTCTGTCGGGCTCCGTCAAATCTCTTTCAATTACATGAACTCTCCGTCCTTCCTGCAACAAATGGAAGAAGATAAGATTGGAGTCTAATTCGTTCACAAGGGGAAAAACAAAGGGGCGGGCTTCTCTACAATAACGGAAGGGTCCAGTCACGGTCCAGTCACACGGTTGGTCTGGACCCTCTAGTTCCTGGGGAGAATCAAAGCATCGGACCCATCTCCCTTGTCATGGAATCATAATACTGTGGCCTTTACAGAAGGAAAAAGAGAGAACATCTGAAAAAGGAGAAAATAAAAAGAAAAGATTCTTTGACCATCATAAATCCAAATCCCTGCTAAAGCAGTGGCTTCTTCTTCAACACACTCTCAAAAAAAGTACCAAAATTTCCTACTTTTTATATATAATAAGGTGATTTTTCTTTAACATTGTCGGCACGAAATTACTTATACGTAGCCAAAGTAAACGAGAATTCACTTAAATCTGAGAAGGTAGATAATCCAGCTCAACAAAACAAAATAAACTAGGCCCATTAAATCTTCAACTAAAATAAATATAGGAGTACATATTTTGTATAAAGCTTCATATACAAAACAATCTCTTTATGTTTTTCGCACCGCTAAATTAAAATTTCGGAGCCGTCCATGGCCCGTAGATCATTGTCTTAGTGAAACAAATCTGAACTAGCTGTCGTGAGGGTATAATACTAGTGCTACGTATGCCGTACAGGCTAGCATCAATTTTTAATTTAAACATCCCTAAGCACCGCCGCTTGGCGGTATCTCCCAATGCCTAAAACTCCAGTTGTACTGTATTACTCAAGAAAGACGTTACCACTGCTTCTGGGTCTCGTTAAACCGGCTCCAGGTCAAACATCGAAGCCAGGATTAATTGTCCTCCCGAGATTTTCATTCTTTCATTTCAAAAAAAAAAAAAAAAAAAGGAACAAGTAGCTGTGCTGTTTAACAAAAAAAAATTACTCAAACGATTCAAGTAATTAGGCCAAAAAGTTCAAAATCATCAAGAAGTAAAGAATAACTACAACACTAATCATTCCTTTTTTCAAAATCATCAACCGCTTAAACGAATAATCATCGAATCTTCTCGGATACTACTTATTTTTTTCCTATTTATGAACGATTAGAATATTACAACACTAATCAAGATTCTAGACAGCTACAGGATGAGCAGTGCATGAATGACCCAACCATTGGACTATCCGCCTTCCTCTATACCCTGTTTGTTTTGACCCGGAAAAAGAAAAAGTCTACAGTTGTTTCTACTTTCTAGTACCGTGAAGCATGCAAGTAGTAAAGATTATCATGGCTTTTCAAAAAAATTACCCCTTTGAACAGGATGTTTTCTTTCCTCAAAAGTCTTTTCCCGCAGAAAAAAAAAAAAAAAACAATTCGTATTATAATTCCGTACCTGGTAATTTCGCAATTTTCCGAGGGAAAAAATTACGAATATACGGGATTAAAAAAAGAAAGAAGATCTGACCTTGCCGAGGGTGTGAGCGAGGGCAGCGCCGGCGACCCCTGCTCCGACGATGACGACATCAGTCTCGGGTCCTCCCTCGGGCTGGACCTCTCCGTTGGTGGAGCTCCGGACGCAATCATTTCGGATCTCATCAAACCCACCACCCTCCACTCTTCCCTCTCCCCTTTCATCCTTCTCCGCCGTCGTTTTGCGCCTCAAAATGTACACAACAGCGAACCCCAAGAGAAACGCCAAGAAGGTGCCCGCGACGTAGTTGTCCACCATTACCGCCATATCCTTCGAACCGTGGCTTTCTCCCTCCACCCTCGCCCCGAAAATGCCGTCGCCGCCGCTTCTCGTTTTTGTCTCTCTGGCTCCGGCGGGTCGGGATCGGGTGGTGGGTGTTATCGAGGTCGCAGAGGGGTGTTGGAAGAGGAGGACGAGAGAGAGTGTCGGAGGAGAGAGGAGGGGGGTTTTATAGGCGCGAATCGTGGGGACGGCTCGTGCTGGCAGATGTCGTGGGGGTCCGGGTTGGAATCCGGGCTGACCCGGGAAAGGGTAGTGAGAGTGAAAGGCGGAGGAGAAGCGCTGTACTAGCATTTTGATGGGTTCTGATTTGATCTGGATCCTATTTTACTGATGGTTCGAGATTGTATTACGTAAATTTTTTTGATTCTATTTTATAACTTCCTATTCGTATTACTTAACCACTGCTTAGTGCAGTTGGTAAGTCATTGCTTCCCCTTTGTGAAAGGTCTTGGGTTCGAGCCCTTTAGGGGGCCAGGGCTATGGATAGCTTCTGGTCCCCCGTGCTAACTCTAACACCCCTACTAACTCTCACTGATGTATATCGTTGTGGCAAAAAAAAAAAAAAAACTACACGAGAGCGTTTCCAAAAAATCTCAAAATGGATATAAATGCGACATATTGAGAAAAAAATTTATAATTTTTTTTTTACTTTTTGGATGAAGCGAGAATTTTTTTCAGTGCCAAGTGGGTGCTCGCTCAGAACATCAAGTCTGTCCATTTCTATTTTGGACGCTCGAATGTCGAGAGAGAAAAAGGAGAGAAAGTGATGGGGTGAGAGGAGAGAGAGTTTTAATCTAGGCCGTCCAACACACTTTTAGAAGGCCCGGATGTGCTATTTGGGCATCACATGGGCACGACGATGTGGTACCCACCCGGTACCGAAAATTTCTCATTTTGGAGAAACTTATTGTTCATTTAGAGATTTGGTCTCCAAATATGGTGACTACACTTTCATTTTAGAGACTCAAATCTCTAAAAACGACGATGGATTCCTACAAAAAATACAGTATATCACGTCAAATTTCTATTTTGAAGGTTTGGAGACGGGTTAGAGATGCTCTGACATGGGAACCAACGAGAGGTTTGCTGAGTTGTTAGAAATTTTGTTGGACAATACACATGCTTAAGTTTCTATAGCTTTTTATTGGGGAAATAATAATACCAAAACTGTTTTTGTTTGCTTCAAAATTTTAGTGCATCAAAACCTTGCACATTGCACATGGTACAAAAGTTTTATGCACTACAGTTTTGACATTAGCAACATCCTTTTATTGTAACTAAACATCTTGATACCATTAACAAATAAGGAGATTTTAGCATCGGTCTCAATATAAATGCGGTAAAATTTACTACAAATAATGATACTGTTTGATGGAACAATATTTCTTGGCGCGACGGAATATCATTTCTATTTTGTGACCTATAACGTATTGACGTTGGACAACTCGTTGTTGTTTCTATTTTTCCTATGAGAGAAAATTCTACAGCTCTGCTATCCCCAGAGATAATTTGTAGAGAACCACGCAGAGAAAAACGCGTTTGGCCCCATTTTGGGTCTCAAAAAAATCTAGAAAAATATCCATAAATTTTTTAATATTGTTTTATGGGGCCCTGTAAAAAATCAGCTCCTGCGGATATCGATAGTATTATTTTTGGATTCGTAGGGGCGAAGGATATCGAAAGTTTTATTTTTGGATTCGTAGGGGCGAACCCCTACGAATCAAAAAATAATACTATCGATATCCGCAGGAGCTGATTTTTTACAGGGCCCCATAAAACAATATTAAAAAATTTATGGATTTTTTTGGGACCAAAATGGGGCCAAACGCGTTTTTCTCTGCGTGGTTCTCTGCAAATCGTCTCTGCTATTAGAATTTTTGTGAACCGAAGAGTAATTGGTCAGAATTTCCGAAGTAACAAAAAAAGAAGAAGAGTAATTGGTCAGTATTTCGGGAGTATTCTTCCCTTTCACACAATACGTGAGTCTCACACGTGGTACATGTGTGGATCCACATATTATATGATAGGGGGAGTATACTGTTCATATACTTTGACAGTATTGAATAGTTTTTCTGAACACGCCTACTCGTAGGCCCCTCATGTTATGTGGAGGAAAAGTATACTCTTCATATATATTTTGTGAGTACAAAAATAGAAAAATAGAAAGGCAATGGTATGGTCCCCACATTCTATGGTGACCCTGGTGTTTGTTTTGAAATTATTTGAAAAACAATCCCACCCATTTTATAAAACGAATGCAGTCTCTAATATTCCATTTTGTTTCCTCTTTTACTTTGAGATATATTAAAAAAAATCAATGAAAAAAGTTTGTAAATTTCGACAAGCTAACCCTGTAAATAAGTAAGAGTAGTTATAAGATAGAGAATAAAGGAATGTTGAAACTGCGTTAAACTTTCAAAGGAGACATCCCTTAAAATTCCGTTATAAGAAATAAAATGTGCCAATGCGATTATTTTTTCTAGTAAAAAATAAAATGTCTTTTTTAAGTTCATCTCATCGTAATTTGTAACATAGACTTTCTCCAAGTCTGGTCCCTCTCGATTAATACAATTTTGTAGGAGAAGATGAAGTTGGGGACCATTTTCCTTTTGGAAAAAAATGTAGATTTAAACACGTTTTTAAAAAATCATTTTAAATTTTAACACATTTAATCAAGTTTTTACCATGGCAATCCATCTTTTTGCAAGACAAGCGTAAAACACAACCAATAAATAAAAATATAGCATCCAAAGAAATAGACGTGAAATGCTTAGATAGAAAGACGAATAAGATTGGCACCATAATGTAACATCTCAAAACAATATTTATTTTTATTCACTATTTTATTAATAAAGATAAATGAAGTATGTATAATTGGGAAAAAAAATGAATTAGTAAGAGAAAAAAAAAGGACATTATTGTAATGTAGGAAAATATGTAGGGGCAAATCAGACTTTCAAGCATACCGAGTCCGAATTTGACTAGCAGTAACAACCCTATGCATGGAGTTCCTATACGACTTTCAAACACTCATATAGAGTTCCTCAAAAAAATCCACTCATATAGAGGGCCCACTGGTCCACCACCCTACAACGGACAACCATTATCATACCTTACCTCAATGTCGTGGCTTATACCGTGGTGTTTTAAGGGGTGTTTTCGGTAGTTAAAAAATTGTAGATTTTTATTTGTGATTGAAAAGTTATTAGGTGTTTTCGGTAGTGAATAAGTTGTTGATGGATTTATGAGTAGAATTACTGTAGCAAAAAAAGTTTTTGTTTACAACTTTTTTGTTAATGAAAACGAGATGATAAAATGCTGAAACTTTTTTGTTAGTGAAAACGAGATGGTAGAATACATTAAGATTTTAATGTTTTTTTGGCGGTGGAAACACCCCCTAAAAAACAAACAAAATCCGAATTGTGGTACTCCATTTTTTTAGTGTTACTGGGAGAATTTTCAGTGGAAACTTTGTACATTTTTTTTTAAAAATAATAGTGTAGGGTGGTGACGGGATACTTTCTTGCGCAAATGATGAGATACCATAGCTGCATTTCTATTCTAGCACAACAATAAAAATTTGTGTTCGGTTGTCATTTTTCTTTAGTTTTAGTTTTGTTTTTTAATCATTACTCCATATCTTTCTCCAATCATTACCATATATCTCTAATTATTTATTTCATTTCTCTCTCTATCTCTCTCCAATCATTATCCTTCTTTTCAATCATTACTCTATTTCTTTTTTCACCCACTACCAAAACTAAACTAAACTACTAACCAAACAAAACCTGGTGGGTGGGTGAGTTTCCTAAATACTACTCAAGGCATTTGGCACCGTGGTTCCGGTCATTCCGGAAGGCGAACTCTCAATTTTGAGTGCTCAAACAGTCAAACGGAGTAGTTCATTTCCTTCGATGAAAAAGGAAGAGGAAAACTTTTTGCTTAGCGTTTAAGCAATTCTCAAATCAGGCTATTAAGGCTCCGTTTCAGAAATATTCTTAAAAAATAAGCAGCTTATTTCACATTTTTAAATTCAAAAATAAAAAATAAATTTTTTTTCACCGCATAAAAGATCTTGATGAGATCTATCAAATAATATTCATATTGGTAGAAAAATTATTTGCATAAACACATTATTTTTGAGTTTAAAATTGTCATTCTTAAAAAATAAATATTTATTTAAGGTTCTTGAATGGGACCTAATAAGCATTAATAACGTGTGTGGTCAGGGCGGTTTGTCATTAACTCGGCTCAACCAATTGTGTAGGCATTGGGTCAATATTGGTGCCATTGGTTTAATTACCATTAATAAGCCGATAAAGAAATATATTAATTAGAGTGTCCGCGATGGCTTAACCAATGGAAAGTTTAGGTCCATGCATGAAAATGCGGTGGCCGTCCACCGCGTGTTTATTGGGGTCCACTCCGAACTCATAAAAATACAGAAAAATATTCATAAATTTTAAAATAATATTTCATGGGACCCTGTAAAAAATCAGCTCTAACGGATATCGGTAGGTATGTTTTTTAGAATTCATAGGAACGAAACTGTTTAGTTTTGCAGTTTCGTCCCTACAAATTCAAAAAACATATCTACCGATATCCGTTGGAGCTGATTTTTTACAGGGTCCCATGAAATATTATTTTAAAATTTATGAATATTTTTTTTGTATTTTTTTGGGACCCGGAGTGGATCCCAATAGATGCGCGGTGGACGGTCACCGCGAAATGCATGCGGTGACCGTAGTCCTGCTCCTTAACCAAAACAAAGAAATTTTTACATTTAGTAATTAATGTTGGACCAGAATATGGTTTCCATAATTATCAATGGACTCACTTACTTATATTCAATCCTAACTCTCTCCGCTAAAAGTGAATTTTTAATTATAAATTATGCATTGTGAAATTTTGCATTGTTAATCTTAATCACCTCTTAAATAGATAACCAAAAGAAGAGATAGGAAGCCTTGATTATGCCATTCAAAATAGGTAAAACCATTGCATTAGCGTGCGAGCCTGGTAATCCAAGTGTCCCGAAACAAGGTGTGTGTCGTTACTACTCTCAAAACGTAGGGTGGGACCTAGTAACAATGCACACACAGATCGCACGTGGCTTCCATACTTGTTAAACACAGACCACAGGGAAAAAAA
>JAOTQK010000023.1:8073159-8093816 GCA_025642025.1 Rhododendron ferrugineum
TTATTGGTAAATAAATCAGCTAGTAGAGTTAAAATAATTTTTGAACACCCTACCACAAATTTCTGGAGCCGCCACTGATGTATAAAAAGTATGAGCCAAACCTAAGCAATAGTGTGTTTGGCTTACTTAGCTCGATTAACACCCCATGGATTCTCGTTCCAAATGTAATTGCAAAACCCTTCGGTTTTTGGTCCCAAATCCCAATATGTAAATCTATGATGGAAAAAATCAAGTCTGATTAATCATTGGTACGTGTCTGATCGATTTATGTTTTCCTTGCCATGTTTTGTTAGATGACAACCCAATATCAAATTAACATGGTTTATAACATCAAATTTACACATTGTAACAAAACATAGAACTCGTATCATCAATTAGGACAGCGTAACATAGAACTCGTATCATCAATTAGGACATCGTTGGAATCACACGGGGAGAATCGCACGAAAGTAACAAGATCCCAGTACCTTATGAGTTGTGGCACGGATACAAGTCCTTTTGTAAGTGCTGTCGGACTTTACAAAACGATATAATTGCAACTGACTTGTAAAAAAAAAAAAAAAAAAAAGCAGTCACAAGGAGTTGTGTTTCAATAGCTATTTTTAGCGATCTCCAAATCACCTTCTGCTAAAATTCGAAGAACAAGGTTAGAGGATTTTGATCTATACACATATTTCGCGCAATCTGCAGCTTTACTCTGCCCTTTTTTCCCCCCTCCTATGTCCATTTGAAGACGATGAACGAATGATATGTGTCAAGGAAACAAATCAACTGAAGGATAATTCTTAGCTGTCTTTGTTAGATTAATAAGTATAAGCATCTGGTCCGCCAAGAATTCTACCGCCTCACATCTAGGAAACCTGCATATTGTAACCAAGTTTTTGGAAATTATCAGCCAACTTCGTTAGGGCAATCATGCTCAGGCGAAAAAGGTAAAGGAAAAAATAAAAATCATAGCAGCTTATGAAGTCTACCATTAGATTCCGCATTGTCGGGAGCCAGATCAGGGTTAAAGTCCATTCGGCTTGTACTTTGAAGCTGATCATTTCCCCATACTACTCCTGCCACCTGTAAACCGACGTCTTAAATCAGGTCTTGGATTCTAGGAGTACAAAGAATTTAGTATGTATATATATATAACCTACATTCGGGTAAGGCCTCGTTCCTGGATCACATAGGATAGTTGCACTGCCACCTTGTGAATAACGGATCTACAGAGGAAAGAATTGAGATAAAAGCTCAAAAAGGAAACCTAAACCGATCGAAGAAGCAGCAGACCAGATTTTAAGTTTCGTACATCACTGCACGGTACTTACATCTCTTTGAAGAATCTGTTCAGGTTCAACATTTGCTTCAGGATAAACAGTGGAAACTTTCATAGACAAAAACTGCAACAAATAGGCAAGTCCATCGTCAAAATCATTGAGAAACGACGTACGTAATTTGATCATTCCACTTGTTAAATCATATGCTATATATATGTGCAATGGAAATCATCTTCTCAAGCATGCCAAGATTAAGTCCGAATGCCACAATCATTCTTGTTTGGCGACAAGCGACTGAAAATAGCAATTGAAGGGGGTGATGGGACTTAATTCCTAATCGTTCCAATCTCGATCAACCATCATCTTGTTGGATGCCTAGAATAGTGTTGTTTTTCTTTTTGGTATTTTCGCGAAGATTATTTAGCACTCCTAGCAGAAGATCCTAGAACTGCCATGTTAAAACACACACACACCTATACATACGTATATAGCTATCGTTTATGAGGTGCCCTGCCTATTTCATAGGGTAGATTCTTCGTGCTCCATTCGGAAGAGGGCATTTGAGGTTTGTCTTAATGCTACGCTAGGATAGAGGTGCGAAACTAGAGCGGAAGTTACATTAGAGGTAGAAGAAATTTTCTGGATTGGGATCCTTTTACAACCACAACTCTTAACATGAAGGATATCAAATCACAACTATTCAATTATGAGAAAGAGCCGAGGCCTTTTTTCGGAAGCTTAAAGGCATACCTCAACTTGCTTTTGCAATGATAGCACATAGTTGATTATTTCATCAAGCATTACTGCCTTCCCTGTAATCTGAAAGTTGCCAAGAATTTCTTTGGATTTAGATCCTGCAGAAGGCAATACAAACTCTCCAAAGGACGAAGAAAAACGTTACCTTATCACATCCTGGAACAAGATCTTGAAGAAACTTCATCCTTTCTCTAATTTTTTCCCTTCTAACCTGCGGATGAAGAAAACATTACAGGCTTCTGATCCAGAAAAATAATGAAGCAGTGTAAGCATTAAAGTGAAAGAGAAATCATAGATCGGAACAGACTCTCTCCGCGAGGCTGTGACTGTTAGTTGCTTGGCCTCGTTTTGCCCTCACATGAACGTAGTCCTCTTTCGGAGCCTCCCCGCTACTGGAACTGTCATTAACTTCTCTACCAATAATTTGCTTGCACTTTTTAGAAACTGGCTTTATCTCAGGTTTCTGTTTCTGTTTCTCCTCATCTTCCTCTCCCGTGCATTGGTCGTTCTCTGTTTTCGTATCCTAATGCACATAATACCAAAAAAATTGAAAGAACCAAAAAAGAAAAGAAGAAGATCCAGACATAGTTTGAGACAAATCAGAAAAGCTAAAACTTGAGCCAACCTCAAACTGTGTAATTTGAGACCAATCGTCAGATGCCCGTCTTCTTTTGTTTCCATCAAGTGAAGGTTTTATAGTTCCTTCACCCCCTTGAGATTTTGCAAAATCATCAGCTGCACATTGTGTTGTTAATGCTTTCTCATTCTTGTCACCGCAACGTTCTGGGGGATTATCGCCAGAACAACTAGAGTAGCGGCACCTTTGCAGGTTTAAGAAACTATCCATATCTGGGAATGTTCCACTTCCAAAGCTGGAAAAGGGAGAATTCCCAACTTCCACATTACTATGCGTAATCGAACCAATTAGCGGAGTCCAACCACTGTTGAAAGACGAATGCACCCTACTCCAATGCTCTGAGCCCGTTGTCACTCCAAGAACCTCGTCTGCTGGGAGAGCCGTGAAGTTTCCCAGCGACGAGCAATCCAAAAGGCCGCCACCGCCGCCTCCATTCCCACACCCCAAATCTCCGTTACCCCCAGCGTCCATTTTCCGATGAATCCAAAGTGCAGATAACAGTGGAGGTTTTAAGGTAACTGTTTTGAGTTCGTAAGGTACAGAAACAAATTGTTAGTTTATTGAAGGGGTTTCGACAATGTTAGCTGGTAAAGAATTTTTTGGCAGGAGTAAGCAAGGAACAAGTAACTTTAGCAGCCTTATAGAAACAAGAGAGGAGTACTCTAAAGAAAAGTGAAATGAATCTCCAACCGGCAAAGGTGAAGTAATTAAGAATCCAATGTAACAGTAATAGAGTCTAGTTAACACCTGCTTAGCAAAAATCCCATACCCAAACACCTAGTAATTGAAAAACTAAAAGGTGAATAGCTTCACAGAGACAGGAAAGGGAACCCTTTCGGAAGATAAAGGAGATGAATAAGATAACAAGGGCATCTTATTCACAAGGGGCATTAGTTAATGGCACAAACAAGCTAGCTCCCCGGAAAGGAGCAGGTTTACCTTTTTTTGGTTTGATTCCCATAGAGAACAATAACTATATACAATAGGCAATAGCACTTCCAATGGTTTGCCAAGTTTCTTTTCGAAAGCCATTTTGGCAAGAGCTCCAAAAAATTATGCAAATTTTCCTTTGAAACGAGTGATTGATTCCAAACATTATGACGACAAACTAAACAAAAGATCTCTGGAAAGTAAACGATACTGACCGACATTTTTTACGACAAATTGATTTAGCCCAAACACGATAGTGTTTAAATTTATTTTTGTTTCACAGCTGGTTCAGCTACTATACAAACAATGGGTCGGAATCTTAAGTTGTTTTTAAATATAACGTACTCTATTGAAATGGTCATGAAGTGATAAAAGATTCGAAGGAGTGTTGTTTTTTTAATTTCTCCAATCAAGTAGTTATAATAAAACAATGCACAAGACTACTCTACTCATGTCGATTTAGAGCAATCCATGTATACCATCATGTAGGCCCTTGACTTTGGACTTGGTTTGGAACGGTGATTTTAGTGCTCAATCCCTCGCGAGGGTGCGATGCTATAAAACTGGGGAGATTGTAACACCCCATCCCATATTAGAAGTCTATATGGATGATCTTGAGTATATAACAAACCATGTGGGTTACTACTAGTACCTTGAGATTAAGCATTTTAGGTCATATGGTGTAGTTTGTGGATCAAAATCAAGATACTGGGCCAATGGTCCGGCGCATTACATTCTATATGACTGACAAATAAACAATTTAAAGTGATAAGAATACGTATTAAAAAACATCAAAAACATAGTTACAAAATCAATCAATTAACTTAAAAATGTTACCGCGGATCAAAAAAAAAAAAAAAAAACAACTTTAAAATGTTAATTGTTCCCCTAAAACAAGGACGGTTCCAGAAACCGAAATAATAATTGTTCTTTTTGGTAATGCAATATGTCTCGCATCAGCTGGCGCATACTTCGGACTAATTTCTACCGTCCCTTCCATATGTGGGGGCAAGATAGTCCTAAGAGTTACTGACAAGAGAAATCGAACATGAAATCTTAGAAGGAAGCAAGCGTCACGGGCCAAGAAAAAGATCATAATGCCAAGCCCTAGCTTGGGTCTATCTACGTTGGCATGAAAGAACAAAAAGGGATAGGGCTTAGGGCTTCTGTTTGACACTAGCTAGCTCTTTATGGAAACAAATCTTGGTTGGCACCATTTCCAGCTGTGGCTTGCTTAAATCAAATCCATGCTCTATGTCTCAAACAAGTTGTTGGTCAAACATTCCCTTACGGTCAAATCCTTTTAATTATAGCTAATTCCCAGTTGTGACATTGCTGGAAAGTGCAAATATCTTATGGATTTAATTAAGTCTGAAGAAACTGTTCAGCTCTGGACACCAGCAACATATGTTTTGATTAATTGTTTAATTAAAATCTTTTTTCTTTTCTTAAAGGAATGAAGTCAGAAAAAGCTGATCTCATTAGTTGGCAAAGTCATTTGGATAGCAGCAAGCGTGGCTATGCTTTTGTAGGTCAACAATATTGGTTTGCATGTTCTGTAACAAAGCTGCTTCCCTAAATACTCCTATTAAAGTTTGATGATTAAGTATCATTTAAAGGATTAGGAAAGCGTGTCAGGAACATAGATTGGATCATTGCTGGTTGCTTCCTGTTTTAAGATGGTTTTTACTTGATTATCTACATTAATCCACTGTGTACAAGGACAAATAGGAATCAAATTAAGGCCGTGGCATTAGTAGTGCTTGGTGAAACGCATCATTTCCATGCAAACATCATGATTAGGGGATGTTTAATTTAGGAGATTCGCCTCCTCGCTTCAAATTCACCTCTATTCAGGTCTTATTTTGTCATTGCGAGGTTATTTATTTAATTATCTATTTTTTTTTATTGTCATAGCAAAGTTAATTCGTTAGCCAATAATGTACCAATAACTCGAGAAGATGTTCTATATGCACCCCGATTTTCGTTGGAAGCTTTGTTACCAAGATCAGCTAGCTTCACTACAAGAATTTGATGTTTTTCAGACCAAAACAACGATGGTCTCCAAATTTATGATGGCAGCGTTTTCGGGTGGCTGTCTTTGCCGTGGTGGCTAGCGGTGATGTAGGTGGGCGGATGTGGTTGGCAGTAGCTAGGGTTTTGTTTAGTTTGTAATGGATTGGGCTCGTCCCATTATTTGGGCTTTTAGGCCCCTTAGGTATTCAGTAAGCCAATAAGTGTGGGCTTTGCCCCAATAGGTTTTCCGTGTTTGGCTTCTTACCAAACTTAGGTTTTTGGTCTCGGATGGGCATAGGATTACTCTTAATGTTGTAGATCGATTGGGTCTCGGGCTAGGATTTTGATGTCATCATTCCTTGTTCCTATTAATCTTTGTAACAATTTCAGAGATTAATGAAATTTTTTTGCCTTTCAAAAAAAAAAAAGTTTCAAAACTAATTTTCGAAGCGAAAATAGGATATAGTCTCTAAATAATTCTCCCTATCCACCATTTTTCACTTTTTCCCAATGCACATTATGCCGAATTTACAAATAAAACTACCAAATGGTAGGTGATAAGTATATTATACCATTACCAAATCACTTCAACAAGCAACTGGTAAAGTTGTGCTAGCTGTTGGAGATTTGGTCTCAGCGTTAATGCCAACTATTACATGTTAATCTTTAGAAAATGCCAATACCTAACAAGTTGCAATCATCCAAAAGAATTTCCACCAACATAATTATGATAAACTGTTTGCAATCAGAGAAAAACTACACTTGCTAGTTTTCACAGCTAGCAAAAATCTTTTTTAGAGGTCAAATATAAGGGCGATCAACCCTACTGTCGGTGACAAATCTACGTTGTTAGGCGCGTCAGACACTATAATTGTGAATTCTCCTGACAAGACGCTCAATAACTCAAGCAAACTTTCGGTAATAATTGACAAACTAATCTTAAATATTTTGCAGATTTTCCGCAAGGAAGAAACATTCTTTTGGACTTCATAAGGTAGCCTTATCCCTTCTAGCTCCCTCCTCGGGCACATCTTCTGGGACTAAAACAGTGATAATGTACTTACTTGTCTAGACTTTCAAATGTGGCTGTGAGAAGGAAAGAAAGAAAAGGAGTGAGACATAACTGGTTATTACTCATATGATATCTTTCGGATCCCAAGCGCGCGCTCATGTATTGGCTCGGTAGATCACAGTATACATGTCCCAATACCTTGTTCTAGGTAATAAACTAGTACTATAACCTATTGATCCAAAATTACAATTTCCTTGATTACGTTTTGCATAGACATGTATAGAGTTTAGTTGAAAAAATGATACTACTGGAAATCTTGGAACGTACTTGTCATCCATCGTGTTGGTCGATTGCATGGCCCAGACCAGTTATTTGACGACCGTATCGTTCTAGAATATGTTAGTTCATAACTCAAAACCCTGAACCACAACAAGTCCAGTTAAATTCTCCCAGTAGATTTTTGTTTCGGTGTTCTCTGAAAATTTACTCCTAAAGGTTCGGAGGAATTCAAAGGTGACAGAAGTTCTCTGATTTTTTGGATCAAACGTCCAAGGGACTATTGGGCCAACTCATGATGAAATGCTTTACAGGTTACTAATGTCTTCCTTCAATCATGGTATGGGCTCATGATTCGGACCATATTATTATTATGATCAAAGGATGACATCTGCGGCCACACGTGACAACGGGAACAAGGCCTACCCACACGTGCTAACAAACGCGGTTTGACAACCATCATTTGTTAATTCAATTCTAAATAGAGACCCTAAAGGTAATATTCAACAAGAAAACTTTCTCCATAGAACAAATCATATTGTTGCAAAGTACTATTTCCTTACTGGTAGTAATAATTATGGGGAACTAAATCATTCGTCGAACACCCTTCACATCTTCCTTTTGAAAAATAGGATAAAATGTCCATCACCTTTGGAGAAAGCTAAAGCTAAAGCAAAGGAAGAAAGATATATATGGTAATGATGGGGTCAAGAGAAATTAACGAGCTGCTGAACAGATCATACGTGTTGTGGTCAAAGGCTTAAAAGGAAAAAGACCCTACTTAGTTTTCATTATTGGCTAAACACTCGGCTGGTTTCTGTACTTTATAGGACTAAACTAAGAAAGCTAGAATATCATTGTGAATGGGATGCCACAAATTGTCAAAAAACACCATCGAAAATGGGGACCAGGTCACGTGCCCGTGCAATTTCAACTGTATGTTTGCACAAAAATATTTTACCAAAAGTATTGTACTTTTTGTGCAATCCTGCAACCGAAATTACGCAAGAACAAAGTTGCAGACACTGTTTCTGTACAGGAAATCAACCTCTTGAAAAGGCTTGATTACGAATGGCTAAACGAAGATCCAGACACATGTATGTTCCAGCAATGTGTTGCATGCGAGTTTCATATGTAAGACTCCGATTATGTTTATAATGTAGGATGACTCAAACATTAATTTCCTCGTGCAATTCAAGCGTCAATTCAATTAAGTTAGAAGGATTGAGTTTGGAAATTCTGAAACCCATTTTCCCAAATAGTTAACCCATTTTACCCCCAATCCCAGCCACTAATTCAGGAATTTAAGAAAATTACACCTACTATACCACCTCCCTCCCTCTCTCTCTCTCTCTCTCTCTCATGATGCATCAGTCCACGCAGCAAACACCGGCACATGGGGCAAGGAAATCCCGGGAGGCCTCAGCTGACTTGAGGAGATCCAAGAACTCATATCACTACTGGAGCTAGCAAAAAACTTGGACGTCGTTGGGGGCATTGCGAGAACCAACGGAAGGCTATTACTCTGCTGTTGTTTATCAGGACTACCTTCTCTTGAGCTCCCCAAACTAGTAACCAACGACGACGCGTTCGACACCGGGTTCACCACCACCTTTCCCGCGTCGTTCAAATCCTGATAATAGTTCTTGTAACTCGTCATTTTCCAAACGGATTCGCTTCCGTTGTGCTCGCTCTGGGGAGCGGATTCTCCCAAGGGATGGTTCGGAGCAACGGAAGGATCACAACTGTGGATGGGGACGGGTGTAGCGGACTCGATCTCCTTGATCCGGCGAGCATTCTCGCCGGCTAGAAGGGTGTTGCTTGCCATGATGCGGTCGACGTCGTACCTTGAAATGTCGAAGTTGGTGACCGCGTTGACGCCGCGGAATTTTATTGCTGCTATGTCGTAGGCCTCGGCTGCTTCTTCTTGGGTACCTAATAGAAAGAAAAGAAAATGGTTGTAAGGGCTGAGAGCCTTTTAGAAGGAGATTAGAACAGATGCATAATAATAAGATGAAAAATGAACTTACTGAATGTGCCTAAATAAAGGTCTTTGTTTCCGGCAACTCGGCCGATCCGAGCTTGCCAACGTCCATGTTGATGATGTCTGTTAATTAACGATAAAAACAGAGTTAAGAGGCTTCAGGACTAATAGCAAAATTTAAGCTAATATGAAGTAAGTAATTGATGAGAAAAAATTGCTAGACCTTGTTACTCCTCTGTATATCGAAGCCCCCCTTGAGAAGCCACTGCTTTTTCTGCAAAATTTACATAGAAATATTTTTTGAAAAATACAAATAACTATGGTGTAATATGTTATATATATATATATATACCTAATGAATCTGTGGGGAAAAAATTACCTTCTTAAGTGAGCAACATATTCTTGCCGAGTCATGTTTTTCATTCCTTCGAGTTCTTGTTGGTAGTTATCCAACTGCATCACGAACCACATGGTTATATTTCAGCTAGAAACGTCTCCTAAATTAGTCGGTCCGTTTAGTCGTGTATCTAGTTGTAAAATAATTACGTAGTTCACTTAAAAAGTACTCCAGTAATTTATAGATCAATGAAATGAAGATTAAGAACAGAAGAGCATCGATCGGCCAATCACCGTAAAATTGATATGAGTTGAGGCTCCCCAGTACTTGAGTGCCGCTAAATCGTAAGCTCTAGCAGCTTTCTCTTCCATATCATAACCCCCTGCAAAAAAAAATCCAACATTTTGATAATGATGTGGTAAAAGAGAAATGAAAAACATGCTCATCGCTCAATCATTGTCAAAAGAGAAAAAGGCTTACCCAGATAAACTGATAAACCATCATTAGATTCAAAATGTTAGCCCCCCCCAGCAACCAAGAACATGAGACATTAACGAGAAACAAAAAAAACTAGGATTAGTCACTTGAAGAAATAAAGATCAACACTTGCATGCCGATCGAGCCCTTACCTTAAGGCGGTTTGTTTGGATCATCGAGACTTTTTAGAGTTACTATTTATGAGGGAATAGTAAAATGGTGGGCAGATGGGAAATCAAAGAAAGATAGAACTAGCATGTTTGGTTATCATTACTTATTTAGAGTAATTATATTATTTTGTGTCTGAATAATAGTCAAATTAGTAAGAATAACCAAACAGCTTTTAGTCGTTGATTTTCTTTGCCTCCAAATCTCACTCCACAAAACCTTGATCCAAACAGAGTCTTCAGAGCAGAATGTAAATGGAGATTTTCCATACCTTGTCTTCCTTTCCTGCTTTGGCCCTCTTTCTTGCAACTGTTGTCCCAAAGATGAGCTTCGTATCTACCAGTCCACCTATGCCTGATGTACAAAAATCCCCCAACAGTCAGAGAGAGAGAGAGAGAGAGAGAGAGAGAGTAAAAACAGGAGATTAACAAGATTATGTGTGGGATCTTGGTGAAGGTTTTAAAAAAAAAATGCAAAACATGACTGTAGAACAGAGCAATTGAAAATAGAAAAACACAAGAGGAGATCAGGAAGCAATGTTGATATAAAACAAAGTAAGTAAACAATTTTATAATGGAAAACAAAGACCATGAGCATCACATGTTTCGCAACAAAAATAAACTATGAAATAGGTGAAGGAGAATAAAGAGGTGGAAGAACTCAAAACCTTGTGACACCTCTATACTGTGAAGTCCTCTGTCCAAATGTATCAATAGATTTCCTATGAACAATCTGCTTCTGCTCCACCTTTTCGCAACCCCTCTTCTTTGTTTCCATGCCCAAACACTCAGTCACAATGGGTGAGATCTGCTGCTGCTGTTGTTGTGAACCTGTTATACAGCTTGACTGGGACCCAGGGCTCATAGACAAGCTCAAAGACTGTAAATCTCCATACCCTAAAGTACTGCCACTGCTCATGGAGCCACATTCTCCCCCATTTTCGCCCATTCCTTGACCAGGTGTGAAATTCCTAGAAACCCATTTCCTCATCCCAGTAATTTCATCACCTGCCATTGCTAGTGGTGCCTGGTACACCTCATGGCCTCTGAAGGAATCGGGGTAGCTTTGGGGTTGGATCTGCTGTTGGTGATCTGGGTTCTGGTTGTAGTACATGTGGTTGCTGTCCAAGGTTAGAGCCATGGCTTCTCTGTCCCTGGTTTCATAATGATGGGTCCCCATAGTTGCACCACCAAAGAAGTCCTCCAGTTTTGGTGTTGAAGTTGTTCCCATTCCTACAAGGGAAAAAGTCCAAAAAAAAGAAAGAAAAAAAAAAAAAAAACAGATGAGTCCATAAGCTCAAGAACAAAAACATAAGAACAAGAAAAACAGCACAATAATGGAGGGCAATTTTTGAGCTGACCTTGGGGGTGTGACCTGGTGAGGGCTTCCATTATACAGAGTGAACCATCAGATTTGAGGGGCATAACAGTCAAAGGAGAGTAAAATCCACCATTTTCACTTTCAACTCCAAAAGGAACACCAGAGTAGTTGAACTGAGCAGAAGAATGGAAAAAGCTTGTTGGGAGTGAAGTGGTGACAGAACTAGAGGAGGGATGGGTTTGAGGAGACAGAGAGAACCCTAACCAGTTGTTGCTATTGTTATTGCTATTGGTGTTAGTATCATTACCCATGGACTTCATTTTCTTGCCGTGAATCTCCTTTTTCCAGACAGATTCTTGGCTCAAGTCTCTTTTTTTTTTCCCCCCTTACTCAATCATTGGGTAACGAATAAACTAATCATCATACACAAAGAATGAAAGAACTCTATGGTGTTTCCTCCATTTTGAAACTGGGTTTTGCTTTTTTGTTGTTTAGTAGCTGCAGGATTCGACTGGGAGAAAATCTAAACGCTTGACTGGATAAATCTATGCATTTTCTCTCTCTTTGAAAAAGAAGAAGAAAGCAAGTGCCTTTAAACTAGTAAACAAAGGGAATGAGTTCCAGCAAGTAATGTTGGGCATCCTTCCTGCATTCCGTTGGGATCTGTGCTTTGAGAAAGACCTCTTCTTTTGCTCCCCCTCTCTCTCTCTCCCCGCTCCTACCCTCTGCGATGCCTTCTCTTTATTTCTTTTGTTTTTCTTCCTTCTCTCTTTTTTCTTCCTTTATATACATGTACATGTAACCATATACGTATATTCGTTCAGACCCTTGACTTAAAACAAAAACAGCATAACCTTATGCAAAAAAGGACTAACACCTGAATCAAGACATGGAAACCAAGAAAACCATTTGCTGAAACCGACTGGACTACAATATCAAATGCAAATTCTGTAGGGTCGCCTTTCTTCGGCCCTCTAAAGTTAAATGGTAGGAGTGTTAAAATGAGTTTCATTTTAAGTGTTTTATGGTATTCGACATTCTAATGGCATGTCTAAAGATTTTTTAGACTGATACCATATGTTAAAATAATCTCCACCATCTTTAGTAAAACCAGTTGATGTTGGAATGATTTCACTCTCGACATTGTGTACCTAATACTTCTCTCTTCGAATGTGTGGTTCCAATATCTCTGCCTTAAAATATCGAACTTGCGAGATTGTGTTCCAACATGATGGTTCTATTACAATTTTGTCGTACGATGTTTTAGCATCCTGGAGACTTTTAATGCTCATCTATAGTTTTTGCTATTGTACCCACATTTTTGCTTCCGAAATAAAACATGAATTACTAATAGAGAAAACTTGGGCTTTGAAGAAGATTTTTGAAAATAATAATTGAAGAGTAATAAGTAGAAAAAAAATTATTGAAAATCGAAACCGGGATTTTGAGACCCTTTCTCCCTTTGTTTACTACTCTATTCCACAAAAGTGGATATGAGTAATTGTGACATGATGTATGACCATTAATGAACTCAATTCTTGCCTTGTAGCAGTAATGCCTTGAGGCAGAGAGCTTTTAGATATAGATGTAGATTATTGTCGATTGGGTAAATGATTTCACGGGAAAGAAAACAGAGCACTGTACGTAATTTCTTGTCAATTCTGAAGGGATGCAGATGGCTCCCCAGTGCATTGGCCCTTCTTTTTCTGTACTGAGATGAAGCCTAGTAGTCTAGAGTTTTGCAAATTACTGTATGAGTAGAGAGGTATGTGGGCTACTACAGTACTGGTGGGAAGACAGGGCAAACGGCGCCGTTTCTAAAAGCAGTGTGAAAGGTAGCTCAGCAAATTCAAAATAAAATCTGCCATTCTTGTTTGACAAATGTATGCCTCAGAAATTCTGGTGCAGAATGTTGTCAGACAAATCTGTATTTCTTTCGGGTTTTCTCATCAAAACCTGCTTCTGAATAGTGTGAGTGGATGGATAACGCGAAAAAGAAATATTTTCGCAATCTTCTTTCTGTTCGGTCCGTGAATGAATAAATGTTCGGTCCGCAAATTTAAGCTTTTAAAAGGATATATATATATATAATTAAAATTAAAAAATTCAAACTTTTTTAACAACTTCAAATAACTCATTGGTATCTAATGATTTGTGAAAAAAATTGAATTTTTTTATTAAAAAAAAGTTCATCTTTTTGGACGCTTAGGCTTGCGGTACGAACATTTATATCAAAAAAACTTTTTTCAATTTTATCCTCATTTGAATTTATTTCACATTTGTTAGTTTTGCACCAAATTTTTGTGAATTATTGATTTGTCTCGAAGAGAGGAATCGGAAAAGTAATTTTTTTTTACTTTTACACAAATATTTTCGAAAATAACCACTTATAAGTAAGAAAAGTAAAAAAAAGTTGGCTTTTTTTTTTTTCCTTCTAAAATGTGGTTATTTCTCAAAATATTTGGGTAAAAGTAATTTTTTTTTTACTTTTCCGATTCCTCTCGTCGAGAAGAATCAATAAGTCACAAAAAATTGGCGTAAAACTAACAAATGCAAAAAAAATTGAATAAGAACAAGTGCTAAAAATTAAGCGGAATGAGCGACTCATATATTGCCATGATGGGCCTAAATGTTGTCAGGATAAAACGTGAACAGCCGTCTAAAACAATTATCGGGGCATGGAAATAAGTAGATTATTTAAAGTCGCTTAACCTGGTCATAGGGTTCAAAATGTTGTACTTGGAGTAGTAGTTATTACTACTACAATGGTGGATCAAGGTTTTTGCCAACATTAATAAAGCTTATCAGCCGTTTTTAGACAAAATCATTTGGAAGGGAATAAAAGAACAATAATTCGATCTCTAACCACACACAATCACAAACTCTCTCACATCAAACATGGGTTAGAAGTGCTAGAGAGCAAAATTTGTAATTCGATCTCTAACCACACATTATGCTAATTTTTCATACTAATATAGAAAAAATTTCAAGTTAATATAGAAAATTTTATAGAATTTGTCCCTGTAAGCCCCCTGGATGAAGAAAATTCTTAAAATTCCTATATGTGTGGAAAATCAGATCCCCCTCTCGACGGTTGGTGGAATAAACTGCCCAATTAAAGCAAATTTCAAAGGCGATTTCCAGAATGTTTCTTGTTAATTTATAGCAGAATTTTGGACTTTGGTGGCCCTGTGTGGTAGGCCTTGGTAACTTGATTAATCTGATGAATCATTTCCATGCAAAATTTGCAGGGCAATGGAGACAGATTTTCCAGGGGAAATGATTTGGTTTGAAAAGAAAAGGGGATTGGGGTAATTGGAGGCCAGGAAAGAGATGTGCCGAAGGATGGGGAGAACGTAGAGGATCCGGAGAGGGAGGGAGGGAGGAGGCCCTTTTTTGATTGAAGTAATGATGAGTAAATCCACTCAACCACTACATGCCAATTGGTGTTTTGCCCAAAATAGTAAATGCCTTAAACAAAGGAAATTGATTTTTACACTCTCCTAATTGATACAAATATTTTTTTTCCCATTTTTAGCATGTAAATTTACGAAATAGTTCCTGAAATTCGTAAAAAATGTATGCATACAGGAACGGTTTTATAAATTCACATACTAAAAGATGAAAAAAAGAGAGGAGAATTTGCATGAATTAGGGGTGTAGAAATCAATTTTCTAAACAAAAGGGTTTTCTTTTCTTCTCCCTTTGCTTTCTTTCATATTCATCACCTTTTGGTGGGAGGGAAGCAGAGATGGGGAAGGGAAGGGTTAGTGGTGCCTCTTTTCCTTACACGGCTGCTTATAAAATAGGCAATAAGTCTAGAACTACAAACAAATATTTACACAAACAAACACTCACGCGGAGTATTGTTATTAAATAGGCCTTCAATTGAGCAATTTTTGTTACCTCAAAGGTCCTTCCTTACCTTCACAGGTCCATTATGCCCTCTAAAATTGGTACACCCGTAAGCGCTAGAGAGATCATATGTGTGTGCGACAGAGGAAGAAATTTAAAAGGTATTCTTGTTGATTATGTATAATTGGTGAAACTAAAAATGACAAATATAGAACTTATTTGACTCCATTAGTTATGTGATGAGTTACAAAAATGTAAGGCACAACTTGTTGCACCATTATAAGTTGCCCTAATGTGTCGATTTCATAGTGGTAGGTTGTAGCTCAGTTAGAGGGCCTGTATTTTCTATCCAATATTGTTGATTAAGATATCGATCAGACACATTCAAATATAGATTTTTCCAATGCGGACCCTATTCTCTCATCAAACAAGACGTCAAGCTCGAGCGTCTTGATGGTTTTTTTTTTTCCTGACAAGAGATCGAACATGTTATGGACGCTTTGGGGGATGTTTGATATTGCCTTTGGATGACCAAAACCTAGAACAACATTACCGTCACTCATGTTTTGAAGTCGGCTTTGAAATCTTGAACACTCTAACTTGTAATCTTTATAGGCGATGAGACTAATTCGGAGGATCTATATTTGATCGCCCTTTCTAATAAATAATGTCATCACATTAGGACTAAAGACTTCAGAATATGCTTCAGGGCATATACTAATTGTGAGGCTATATGTTTCCGGAACTTGTTTTTTGATTGCGTGCATAGATCCATGAGGAAGAAGCCATAGCCATTACTGATGTTATAAACAGGGGAAACATCTGCACAGAAATAGTACGCGGGTAGGAATGGAATTTCGCTTGGGTATAGAAAATCCAAAACGAAATCTAATTCAGATTATCACAGGTCAGCAACACAGCAAACAGTTGTCAACAGGAAAAAGGATAATGTGGATGGCAACCCCAACTGAGGGCGACCATAGAACCATTGTACGTCCTACTGTATGAATGAGAGCAAAAGGTCTTTCAACTCCTAACCCATTTCAGAGAGAGAGAGAGAGAAAGTCCTTCTCACCATTAAAGTGCCCTTCATTAAAAACTCCCTGCCCAATTTCCTGCATCTTAACATCTCTCTCTCTCTCTCCTGCATCCTAACATCTCTCTCTTTCTCTCTCTCTCTCTCTCTCTCTCTCTCTCTCTCTCTCCTGTGTGACATATCACGGTCTGAGGCATGTGTGTCATGTCATATTCACACAAGATTCTTCCTCTTTATCTCCCCCTGGACCTACTTTGGCCATGCCTAAACCTTGGGTTTTATTTGTCTTCTTGTACTGCATATACATGTAAACTTTTGCTTATATTTGGAAAGAAGAGCCACCACAAGATTTTCTAACACGAAGGAAGAAAAATTCCAAGAAATACTTGTAAGAAAGCTAGCCAAATTGCCAACCACATATGAGCATTACTGGTTGGTCCATCCCAAGGCAGTCACAGAAATACCCCACATTCCTAGGACCCTTCTATTGCCCGAAAGAGGATGGGAAAACAGAGGAAATTCTGTCAATGAAAGCATTGAATAAATCTGCTACAAGTGGTTGGTGGGGTTCCTTTCAAATTAAAAAGAAGTATCCGGTCTATTTATGAACCCACCTTGTAATAGTACTTAGGCCCTGCTTGGATGAAGGAAAAAGGAGGGGGGAAATATAAGAAGGGGTATAAGGAGAGGGGCCCAGCCCTTTTCCCCTGTTTAGCATCCTAATTTGTTTCCATATTATTTTTTATCCCCTCTTCATTTTAGCCGGTTGTAGGGATTGTCGGGTCTTATTTTTAGGCTCCTCTTGAGGTCCCCAAAAATAATCCGGGTTTGGAGGGGTATTTTGTGAACGAAAATACCCCTCGTTATCCCCTTTTCCCATCCACCATTCAACCAACTTCTACTCTCAATTCTACCCAAAGTCATAGTATTTTCCATTCAAACTTATCCTAAGACTCCTTATTTAGTTTCAGGACTCTCTTAGGGTGCTCATTGAAAGGCCTTTAGAGCCAAAAATCCAATATGAACATTTAAGATAAAATGATCAGAAAAATAAGATTTTTGCACCAGTTCAAATAGATTGAAAATTGGAATACTTAATTTTTAACTATATTTTTAATATATAAACGGTGCAAAAAAATAAGTGTTCCAATTTTCAATCCGTTTGAACAAGTGCGAAGTTCTTAGTTTTTTTGATCATTTTGTCCTAAATGGTCATAATTAAATTTTGACTATATTGCTCTCGTTGATTAGCCCTAAGAGATATTTGATTCTACGACTTTCTTATGGCTAATCAACGATAGCCCTAGAGTCAAAATTTAACTATGACCATTTAGGATAAAATGATCAGAAAACTAAAATCCTTCCACCGGTTCAAATGGATTGAAATTTGGAACACTTAATTTTTTTTTTTAAAAACCAAATTTTATAAAAAAAATGTTTCATAATAATACTAAATTTGTTAATTTTTTAGTAGAAATAAATATTATGGCTTAAATTGTGAAAGAATAATTAAATTTGCAATTACATATAAAACGTAATACGTAATTAATTTAGGGACTGCACAAGGGCAAAAGGATCATTTGACAGCTTTTTATATCATCCACCCTTCCTTATACCCCTTATTAATCCTCCATCCAAACCAAGTATTATTTTATCCCCCATCTCTAATACTTCATCCAAACAACCTACTATTTAATCTCTCATCCATAAACATCACATCAATGTGGGTCATCCCTTATTAACTAATACCCCCTACTATATTATCTCCTTCTTAACTAATACCCCCAATTCTTTCCCCGCATCCAAACGGGCCCTTACAACAAATAAGTGCCTTTCATTCGCTAAAAAAGGCCCTGGAAAATATGGTTTTCGTTTTGCCATCTACTTGTGTATGCTGTGCTCCCTCTCTCACGGCACAAGGAAGCAGAAAATTGTTTTTATTTTTCTAAGACATACCGGGTTGTTTGGAAAAAGTTTTGAGGGAAGTTTTTGAAATATAATAAGCGGAGAGAGATAAATAGGGATGAGAGTAATAAGTTGAGTGAAAACTCGTTAGAATAGAAAGAGGGGGTGATTCTGGGAACCCTAAGTGAATTTTCAATTTTCGTGGCTCAAACTCATTCTTCCATATGGAACCCATATCAAACCCAGGTTGCAAATTACAACTTGGACTTTCATACTCCAGGAAAGTGGAAATGGATCTGCTGGTTTACAATGGTACAACCCGCGTCCTCTAAAACTAGACCTATGAACGAGTGTAATCTGGTTTCGACAAAGGGGAAGAACTAAGCACTACTCTTAAGTTTATTCAAGAATGACCATTTTGAACAAAACAGGAGGCCAATATACCGTTTGTGAAGCGCCAGCACTCCTAGAGAACGCTGCCCGACACTCCGATAACACGCAGGAACACATATGGGACATGCTACGTGGCATGTTGATTATACTTTAGACATGAGATGACACGGGAGGGACATGCCGGACAACATGGGGACACGACAAGTTGATTTTTATAAATTTTAACAGTTTTCCGGTTAAAATATTTATAACTTCCAAAGTATTGCCACTTTTTGCATTATTTCCTAGCTAGAAGCAATCTCCCCAAGAATTGTAACTTTCTCTTCTCTACTAAAAGATAACCACCACCATTTCATTACCAAGGAAACTCCAAATTCTTCAAATACGTCAGAGACTTTGAATGCTCCGCATAAGGAAGTTTTAAAAGGAAAATAAATTTACGCTAGCTGTTGTTTCACTTTCACATACAAATTAAAACCCATTGAAGTATCCCAAAGGACTGAAATGGTCATGGGCCTAAGGCTAACTAACCTTACTGTATTCCTGGACTAGTTATAGGAATAGGAGTGTCGTATCAGATGATTACATTATTAATTGCACCTGAGGTCCGTGTCATCGCCTTATTTGACTAATTAAAATCCCCCAGTCCACAAGGGCTGCTAGCCTAAACCACTCTTTGATCTACGTTTAGTTTCCTGTTTCTTCCATTTATATATTGTTGAAATAATCTCTTTTTACGTTTCAGTACTCCGCAAGGGTTAGCAGTGAATGTCTTATTAGTTTCAGAATAACCAAAAGCTGTTTAATCATAAACTCATTTAACATGAAGACATTCAATTGAGCAGAATCGATTTGTACGTGACCACTATTCTAGCTACATGCTCCATTTCACCAAATTCCAAGCTGTCATTTGAAAGCTATTTCAGGGGCCCAAAAATGCCCGCCTAAACAAGCAGTTCAACATTTAGAGCAAAACAAAATACAAGAATTGTATGCATCCAAATAGTAAAGCTCCAAATAGTTAGTAAACTTGATTATCTAGCAGGTAAAGTCTGCTTAAACAGATCATATTGAAATAAATAAGAGAGCAAATTATGACGTTAAGCATCAATTTAAACGATACGAAAATGATTTACCAAAAAATATAAAAGGCAAAATTGGAGCATGCATTCAACTTCTGGAGTCAAAGCGTTCAATTTTTACTGACCTGAATCTCTTAACTAATGTACAGAACGAGTCAACTAGACTCGCAAGGAGTCGGCTGGCAATTCAGAGCTTCCATCTGATGCTTTGCATTACTGCTTGGAGAACACAATGCATCGTTTGCTTGAGGTTGGATAGGCACCAGAATCATACGTGTTGTAAACTCAGTATCACCACCACTTTCCTTCTCATTTGAGCTGACATTGTTGGTGGCCATTTCACTTCCTTGTCCATCACCACCACCATCGCTCGAATTCACTACCCCACTAGCCGCTACTGGCCCACTAGGCCACCCGTTGGCGTAATCCCCACCATTAACGGTGTGCGTTACACTTCCTTCATATGTACCATTACCATAAGTCGCACCCATTTGCTCATTATCCCAACCACTCAGGTAGGCGTTCATATATGGAGGATAGAATACATGATATTGATACACTATTGGGCTCAAATTAGGAAAACCTCCTCCGTAGGGGGAGTTAACTCCATAAGGGAAACGACGCCCAAAGCTACCTGACGATATCTCACAACCTAGGACTGTATTGTTACATTTGTTAATGCATATATGCCTGCTATTCATGTCCTTAGGCTCAACCCTTCTTACTTCCACATTTTTATCATTCAACTCATAAAATCTTCTCTGCAACACATTGTCCACAGCTTCTTTGGAATCAAAAGTGATAAACCCAAAGCCCCTGGGTTTGTTCGTTTCCTTGTCACACATCACAACCGCATCTGTAGTTGCACCAAAACGCTCAAAGAAATTTTTGAATTCTTCTTGAGTTATGCTTGGTAGTAAACCCCCAACGAAAATCTTTTTAGCACTCGAAGGTTTCATCTGCTGATTCTGGTACCTCTCACCTTTGGGTTGCGCGTGTTTGACCTCTACCTATACATCCAATGTTCAAAGAATCGATAAGAACCCAAGCAAATTATCTCCTCTACCCACACATTCACCATTCACAATACTAGTCCAAAAAATTAAAAGAAAGAAAAAAAAAACCCACAAGAACCATACAAATTATCACCTCTACCTTAATATTCACAAAATCAAAATAATATAACCAATAAATGAATAGAAATTTAC
>JAOTQK010000023.1:8093916-8105273 GCA_025642025.1 Rhododendron ferrugineum
CACACACACACACTTTTTTTTTTAAATATGGGAGATGCTTTACATGTCTACCCCTAATTAAACTTGATGAGAATAATTGATATAATATTCACCCTTTTGTGAATATTTTCCCATAATAGTCAAGATTTATTTTCCCATAATAGTCAAGATTTATTCTTTCTTGTATAAAGTTTATTTGAATGCAAAATTTGCCTCTATCTATATCTATATGTTGAAAATCACTGATATCTATATTTTGTTATATCTATAATACAATGATGGAATCAGTTTTGCACTTCTCATTTTCCTTTTGTTTCAAACCCATCCATTTGTACACATAAATTTACGGTATTCAACCTCATTTCCTAGTCATTAAAAAATACTCAGTTTCCAACCTTCACATAGTGCAAAAAATTGACGAAAAACAATAATCCTCAAAAAATTGACGAAAAACTAACAAATGCGAAAAAAATTTGAATAAGGACAAAAAAAATAAACCAAATGACTTATTAAGCCGAACAAGCCTTAAGTTGCTCTTGTCAGAGCAATAGGCTCCTGTCCGGTCTTACTTTCCGTCCAGTCCGGTCCAGTTTGGACCATTTGTGGGCCCTTACGCAAAACAATAATCGAAGCCTTTGGCTGATCATCTGAAAAGACCAGTTAAGCATAATCGCCGATCGAGAACAATATCAACCACGCCGGAAATCACTTTGGTGGGATACCGTAAAACGATTTTCGAAATGCATTAAGCGCCTCCAAATAATTGTGTCAAATGAGTTGCAATCCAGTGTTACACATTTTTTTTACAATCTTAATGAATGTCAATAGTACATCAAACAGTCTTCGATCAAAGTGATTATTGGCATGGTCGATGTTCTCGGCGAGCTCTAAAAAGTGGATGGTTCTGATTATTGTTTTAGGTCCAAGGAAGGCCCACAAATGGCCCAAACTGAACCAAGAGGAATGAGACTGAGCAGAGCCCAGTCCCGCTTCAGTCACCCTCGGAAAGAGTATGCTCATTCCAGGTCACACGTTAATGATCAAAATCGTTTATTTTGTCCAGATTCATTTGTTAGAAGACTAGGCAAAATTTCAGCTCAAGCAGGAAATTGACTAGTGTTTCATGACTTTCATCTAGAATTTTTTTTTCTTCAAAATTCTAAACCAAAAGTGCGAACTTTTAGATCACGCCCTTATTGATATTCGATTGGGCTCAATTTTTGCATTATCTCTTAACAACCGAATATGGACCAAATGAATGATTTTAATTATCGATGTGAGATATGAAATGAGCATACTCCCGTGAGGATGAACAAAGTGGGGTTAAACAAAATTGACGGCCCACAGGAACAAAATTAAAAAGAACCCCCCACAAAAATCCTCTTAAAAAATATCAGGAGAACAAAAATATCCATGACAAAATCACGAAACAACAAAAGGAACACACATAAAAAGAAGTGATGAAAAGCAGAGAGAGAGAGAGAGGTTGCATGGGCGAACCGTTCTTCCGAGGATGGTGTGCACGCCGTTAATGACTTCTTTAGCGACAGATGGTTCATCAAACGTCACGAAACCGAACCCTCGTCCGTTGCCAGTGATTCTATCTCAGGGAATCTCGATTTCCTTCACTCCTCCATAGTTCCCGAAGTACTCCCTCAACGTCGCTTCGCTCATCTCCTGCGCGATTCCCCCGATGAACAACTTCCTTTCGTCCATTTCCGTAGATATTCACACACTTAAAAATCCTAGAGGACGGAAGAACAAAGGCGAAACAGAGTAACGGTTTGATTACATTTTCTTACGAGCACTTGAAAGTGTTGCATGCTTTACTATTGTGTTTCATTAGAAGCAGAACTCCCGATCGAAGAGATACGGTAGGAGTTAAGTACTCATGTCAAAGTAGGAAAAATCTGCTAAGTGGGATTTTAATTGGCGTCGTTATTGGGTTTAGTCAGATTATGTGCTTATCTTATCCTATACGGTGGAGGGTATCGAGAGTTTGTGTTTGTGTTGAACAAGTAATTGTAAGACTAAGGCCTCGTTTTTCACTATGATTGTTGGCGAAACGGGCCTAAGAAGATTTATATATGGGCAATTTTCGTAGTCGTCCCTCTATTTTTACGGTTGTCTCAATTTCGTCCATGTAGTTTGTTTTTGGTAAAATTGTTAATACCATTAATGAAACTAACAGAAAAATATGATTAAAAAATTAAGTGTTCCAATTTTCATTGAACCAGTGCGAAAATCTTAGTATTTTTTTTAATCATTTTATCCTAAATGGTCGTAATGAATCCGAAGACTCTTTATTTAATTTCAGGGCTCTCTTAGGGTGCTCATTAAAAGGCCTTAGAACCACAAATCCATTATAATCATTTAAGATAAAATGATCAGAAAAATAAGATTTAGTTTCAGGGCTCTCTTAGGGTGTTGCACCTTGGGTACCGCCCCAAGCCCCAAAAACGTGATTGGAATTGTTCAATTTGTAGAGCTCAGACGTTTATGTAGCCAACCCCTACAAAATCAAGTCGATTCTTATTAATGTCCTCAAAATTAATCAAGCTCAAAAATGGGATTCCTTCATCAAGTTACCAATTCCTGACCGAATGGTAAGGTAATTGTATGATCGAGCTCTATGAAGTGGGCAGTTCTGATCGTGTCGAACCAGTCCAAAGTAAGCCAAGCTCAACCTTTCGCTTGGCACTTCCTCGTGCTCAACGAGTAGGTTTGGACCTATAACTTTCCAAATTGTAAGGGCCTGGTTCAGTGACTGGTTTATACTCGAATCAAAGTAATTGATCCATGGAAATCATGAATATGTTACATGAAGAAAGGTTTCCACAATACCATAAATTTATACGGTTTTTATATAAAAGTAAGAGTACGTTATATTACAAGAATATATGCCCACAAGTGCACCAAAGCGGAGTCGGTTGATCATCTAGCTGTTTTTTTTTTTTTTAAACTAAGATCTAAAGCCTATGTAAACATCCAAATGACATAGCAGTAGTAGCTTCAGACAACTGGAACTTTGCAACATATATTGAAGATATCATCTAAAGGGGCATGATCGCCCGTTCCCTCATCTTTCCTTGCATACAACAGCTGCTTCCCTTTAAACACAAACATGCCTCCCTAGAGAAACAGAAGCAGAACAAGGTAATTATAATGTTTGTGTAACCAATTCGACCACATGATTTGTGAACATAATCGTAGAATACAGGGGAGGGTTGATCAAACCTGTTGCAAGACACTGCTCTTGTCATCTGGGGTTGCTTTCAGTGTATAGTTCTTCAAAGATTTCTGCAGATCCTCAAATCTCGAGAAAACTTTAGCCTGGAACATCAAAAGTGAATTTAGAAGGAATTTGCATGTCATCCGTGTATATTTCAAACAGACCAACATGGCTTCTGTCGAAAAAGAAAGATGAGACTTACACTGGCTGGATTAAAAAATGTACGTCCGATCCCATAGTACAAGCCCAAGACATCATATGCCTAAGATAAAATCAAAAGTTTAAGAGTATACTAGAGGTTAGTAAATAATTCGTGGGTTAATGGAGATGGAGGCATAGGACTTACCTTGCGATCAGGATCTGCATAAAGGCTATCCAATGGAAATGGTAACTGGGTACATAAAATCAGGGAGAAAAGAATCAGCTCCAAGGATGAAGAAAACACCCATTGTACCCAAATGCATGAAGAGAACTACTGCGACCACAATTTCATCCCAGTCCAAAGAAAACGAAGAACAGGGACAAGAAGAAGAAGAAACACTTCACCAACTCCTTATTAAGATCATACTCAGAAGGACCCATGTGCCCTCCAAGAAGAAAAAACATGATCGATTTCACTAAAATTTGCCGGTCACACCATCCGTCTCGCAGCTATTAATAGACGATGGCATGGATTAAATGTTTCCAGGCTCCAGCATTCTACATTAGCAAATTATCCCTCAAAAAAAAATTAAAAAAAATCCCTCGAAGACTTCTCACCTTGTCAAAGAAAGATGCTCCATGAAGCACATTTCTTAAACAATTTTTACTTGCTAGCATCTTAGCAACATAACATCTCTACTAATCAACGGCTCCCCCAACTGTTCAATACCACATGTACCATGTACTTTTGTCCGATGATTTGCAAACAAAACAATGTTACAAACAGGGGAGACAACGATAAAGCAAAAGGGCTAGTCCCTTATGTTCGTACATAGCTCAATACCATTAACTATTAATCACAAATTTCTTCATTCTTTACAATAGTTTCATGGCAGCACTTCTAGCTCCCAAAAATTTAACAATTTGGGAGTTCATAGCAATAAGTTAAACATAAGAACTAACCAGGTTTCCACGGCAACAACATAGGAATAATGCAAATTAACACAAAATTCAAGCAGTTTAAGAAATTGATATGGGGATGAACAAAGTTACCAGGTTTCAAGTGAGACGATTTGTTCCCCTTCTCTCATATTTAACCAACAAACGAAAACCAAAACAAAATGAAAGGGGGAAGTTTCCACAGAGAGAGAGAGAGAGAGAGAGAGAGAGAGAGAGAGTTACATGTAGTCATGTATGCGTACAAATCACATAAATGCAGTAATCAAGGATAAATCAACTTGTTTGTCGCACATTCAACTCTTATGGCCAGAATGTAACACAAATTTTAAGTCCATTTCCAGTAGTTGGAAGAAAATTAATCTAATACAAAATATCTCTGAAAAGTAGTTGAAGCTTCCAATAAATGGAAAACACGTTGGTAAAAGTTGAAGAGCTTATCAATTACTACCCTTTTCAGTGCAATACCAGTGGCACAGGAACACAACCACATAAAAAGCGAGCCATATGCATTCTTTACGGCACAACAAATTTGTCAACATAATGTGAATAAAGCATCCACTAGGACCACTACGAAGTAAGAAAAATGCAAAATATTATTCTTACAAATAATGTTAAATGTACAAATATAGATGAAAAGTGAATTACCCTCTCAGCAAGAATACGAGCTTTGTCAGGAGTACCAATACCAACAGCAATCAGCTTCACACCAGCTGCGTCAAATTTCGGTTTTGATTCTTTGAGAGCTGAAGCAAGCTCCCAGCTATTACGGTCAATCAACAAAACAAAAGAAAGGTGATTAAAATAAAACCTTGTTCCGTGGTAAACCAATTCTCCTATTTCTTAATGTAGTGTTTGGTACACTGGAATGTTTTTTAAATGAATGGAATGGTCATCCCTAGGAATTCCCAACAGAATGGCCGCTCACCTAAGATGGTTAATTGTGATTCCATTTGTAATATACACTGGGAATTTTTTTGGTGAACCAAACACTGAAAATTAGTATTCCAAGACAATGACCATGCCATTCAAAAAGCTACATTCCAGTCAACCAAATGTTGGCATATAGTCCAGTCATCTACCAGCAAACGCATCCAAAGTGCCTCAAAAGTGCAACCACAGCCATTCCCTAAAACAACAAGATGTGCTTGAGTTTAGAAGAGCACATTACATCAGTTAGAATAACATCATTTCCCTGTATCAAGGTTGCAACCTTCTCTAAAGAATAACTTTTTCAGCATTCAAAGTGAAGCAACAAAAGAAGGTTGAAATATGATACGGAGTCCACAACGGTCTACAATAGCCAAACAAAATTATGAACTTTATTATGAACTCAAATTTATCCACTAAACCTTATCCAGTTGAATTCACATGAAGCCAAATCGTGCAACGAAGTGTTAGTGGTTTATGAATCTCATTCCAAGTGTTTAAATAATACAGTAGCAAGCTCCTTCCGGATTATATTCCCTTTTCAGCCAATCTCCATAATAATCATCTTTCTTTCTATTCCATTCAGGGATGGAGGCACTGGCGGATGCAGTAGGAGGCCAGGGGGTCATGTGCCCCACCTTTTTTGAATAATCTCACTAAGAACCACCTATATAACTATGTCAGTAGTACTCTTGTTTAACCCCTTACAAATTGTACTAGTACCCTCCCTGTCACTTTAATACATAGTGCTATAATTTGAAGAACCAATAACACATAAAACTGTTCTTGAACAATGTTGGAAACTTTGGATGCATGCATAATATTTGCTTGATAATTTTAGAAACTATTCCAAAAGTACACATTACAAACTTTTTCGAAATTGTTGAATCCTCCAGTAAATGGTTAAATCAAAATTTTGCAATTGTACTTGGTTGTGAAAAAAATGTTTTAATGCTTATAACTAAGATGTGACCCTCCTGCACTAAATTTCTGAATCTTCCTATTCCTTGTTTTGTGCAGGTTCGTCCGCCACTGGACGGAGGCATGACTTGGGGTGAGGGTTCCAGGTTTTGAATATTTCCATGACATACTACATATAAATATGTATCCCCACAAAATTTCACAAAAACGTATGCAATTGGCACCCCCGTAAACTAGAACATATCTAAGGCGATAAATTCTCATTTTGTTTTATAGTGGTTCATCGGTTACAGTCATTTTTATTGATGGAGCTTCATCCGGAATTCCTCGAATGGCGGCGGCTGGTGGCATGGCCCGTGACAATGGGGGAAATTGGATCAGAGGTTTCTCAAGTAAGATTGGGAATGTGGATGCGTTGAGAGCTGAGCTTTGGGGTATTCGGTGGGACATCAAGATGGCGCTGGACATGGGGCTACATCAAGCCATATTGGAAACGGACTCTCAGTTGGCCATACAAGCATTGTCAAAGTGTAATAACCACGACCGAAACTATAATTTGATTATGCTTATTAAACAAGAGATGGGTTTGTTAAGGAATGGCAGTCTAATCTTTGTGTGGAGCGAAGCTAATGGGTGTGCTCATAAGTTAGCAAAGATAGGCTTGAAGTTGGAGCCAAGAGAGTTAATCCACGA
This sequence comes from Rhododendron ferrugineum, assembly GCA_025642025.1. Lineage (NCBI taxonomy): Eukaryota > Viridiplantae > Streptophyta > Magnoliopsida > Ericales > Ericaceae > Rhododendron > Rhododendron ferrugineum. The sequence goes on from JAOTQK010000023.1 coordinate 8,100,770, forward strand.
GCAAGCCCCTTTGGAGGTCCTGGAGCATTTGGGACACGATGTTGATGGCATTGGCAGATTAAGATCCGTAGCTAGTAGTGGCTTTGGTGTTCTAGGCTTTTTTTTGGAACATGATAGAAATGCATTGATAAAGGATAACAGTTTACATACTACAAGGGAGCCAAAACAAGGAAATACAAGAACAAATATATACAAACAAAAAGGAGCTATATAAACAAAAGCTGAGGATCAGTAGCAGCTCCGGTCCAAAAGGGGGTTCCTCTTGCAGTTGGAGAAGTAGTAGGAGACAAAAAGGAGCTATATAAACAAAAGCTGAGGATCAGTAGCAGCTCCGGTCCAAAAGGGGGTTCCTCTTGCAGTTGGAGAAGTAGTAGGAGACAGCAACGCCCGTTTGGCTAGGCAGTGGGCTGAGTGTGCGTCCTTGCGTTCAAGGCTTAGGTCTTCCGTTTGTAACCAAAAATTAAAAATTTAGGAATTCTACAGCAAGTGGAGATTTAAATATCTAACCAATTACAATGGGCCCCAAAATAATATAATAGTATAAACTTCCAAATTGGGGAAAATTTTAAAATGGCACCTGAACTTTCACTTCAATGTCACCGAAACACCTGAACTTCACTTTATTTCAATTAAACACCTGGACTTTCAAAATTCCCAAATTGAGACACCTGCCGTTAGCTTCCATCCATTTCATTCACAAATCGGCTGACGTGACTCATTTCTGGCGTTAAAAGGTCCCACTAGCTATGTTAGGAAGTGAACTCAATGAACAAATTTAGGAAGTGAACTCATTTCTGGTTGTGATTGTGTACATTGAGTTCACTTTCTAACATGTCTAGTGGGGCACTTTAACACCAGAAATGAGCCACGTCAGCCGAGTTATGAAGGAAATGGACGGAAGCTAACGGCAGGTGCCTCAATTTGGGGATTTTGAAAGTTCAGGTGTTTAATTGAAATAAAGTAAAGTTCAGGTGTTTCGGTGACATTGGAGTGAAAGTTTAGGTGTTGTTTTGAAATTTTCCTCCAAATTGTGAAAGAAATCAATAAAGATAGGTTAAGTTGAAAAGTAAATAGCACAATTCATTGGTCATTTGTTTATATTTCTTGAGACTCAACGAAACTGATTCCATTTTATATCTGCAATTTAATTTCGCTTTCTAATTCTTTTTGCTTTAAGGATTAGTATGCCCTTCTTTTACTAATGGAAATCAATACCGTGACAAGAAGTAGAAAGAAATAATCGAACCTCGTTTTGGTCCCACAGGTCTTTGAACATTACTGGTGCACCCGCCGCAGAAAAGATGTTAACTTCACCGAGTGCATCACTGATGTTGTCGCTCAACCCAGCAGTGGAAGCGGCAGCTCTTGCGGTGAGAGGAGACCCAATTCGCATCGCTGATTTTGGGGAATGGACGGCGGAGATGGGGTGGAAAGGAAGGGACGGAGGTTTAGATGGGATCAATCGGTGAGATGGTAACCTGGAAAGGGAGATTGGTGTAAACGCTATGTTCTGTGAAGATATCATCATCGCTATCCCGAATTTAATAGATAAACTCTAGGATCGGGAGAGAGAGAGAGAGCGCGCGCGCTGACTGCCAAATACCAGTAATTTTGTGAGGCGGGACAAAGTCAGCTGAGAAGAGAGAATTTTGTTCACCATTGCTTTGTTCTCTTTGTTCACACTCGGCAAGTGTATCGTTTCCGTGTCTCACTTTGCTGATTCAGACCGTCTAGTGTTTTCCAAATTCATTTTCGAAGAGGTCGTAATAAAATTTAGCTTAATCGAATATTAATAAGTGTTTCATTTAAAAATATATTTATTTAATTTAAAATTCTTGACTAACAAATTAAACTTTTGGCTCAAATGCTTACCAATATTTGATTAAACGGAATTTTTGCATGGTGATCTAACAAATGAATTTCAACAAAATGAACGGTTTCGTTTACAAATTTGTCTTCTTTTGGTGTGGCCGATTCGGTTCATAACGGGCCCAAATTTTGTGGTAAGAGGGTGAAAATCGTCCAGGCCCATTTTTTCAAAGCCCAAGCCCCTTATACTAACTTTCTACATATGACGGTCTTCGTGAATGATGTGTGCTTTTACTGGGCAGGAATCATGGTACCCTGGTTTTTGAGTCTTACAAGCAGTTAAGTAAAATTACTCTCTTGCCCTTTTTCAGAAAAAGTCTTACAGGCTGTTTGGGAGAGGGAAATTAATTAAGAAGGGGATAGAAAAGTAGATAATCGAAACGTAAACCATTGGGTTGGGTGGGAAGGGGAGGGGAGAATTGTAATTTGAAGAATAAAGAGTTTTTAAATATTCATTCTCATCAGTCATGTTGCGTAAATTTTCACGGAATTTTTACTATAGATACATGGTGAAAGTATGGGCAATATATTGGGTTTATTATGATGAATACATAAGTCGAGTATGGACTGAAGATGAATATTAAGTACTCCATTGAGCAATTGGGGAATGAGGACTGATTTGTGGTCTATCTCGATCGAGGATAAATAATCTGACTGAAGAGGAAGTAGGATAAGCTAATCTGGGTATGTTGTCCCTACAAAGACGGGTAGGCTCAATTTAACTACTTCTAGTCCCTGTCCCAAACAAACACTTTCCTGCTAAGATTTTTTTTTTTAAAGTATTTATTTCCTGCTTACTAGGAATGGAGCCTTATTCTTATCCAAATTAGCAAGGAAAAGTCTTCAATACACACTCCTTTAAGGTGTGTACCATATGCACTTATTGTGTGGTTCATATTGTGCTTCTTCATAAAAAAATTACTTGTGGGACCGATCATTCACAACATTTTATTTTGTATCGTAACTTTTATACTAAAAATTTGTAACTTTTCATCAATATGATTCGTAACTTTTTAGCAATAGATTCATAATAATTTGGGATTCATAACATTTTAGTGTGTTTCAATGAGAGTGCATATGATACACACCCAAATAAAAAGTATGTATTGTAGCACTCCCCAACTATTTCTGGAGTACTAACGAAAACTTAAGTTTTGTTATGCAATAATGGTGGATCTGCGCTCGTTAGAATAGTAGGAGTAGGACTAATTATTGGTGACGGTTGGGGAGCAATTTTAATGCCATGGGCCTCACCCTTTTAATTGCCCCATCATTTCTTTTGGGAAGGCAAAAGTACAGTAAGAGAAAAGGAACCGGGGGCGTGCTCAGCATCATCCGGCTCGTTTATCTCGGCAATTGATGGTTCGGATTTTAAAACAAACTCTTCCATGAAAGAGTTAAAACCTGGACTATTCAAAATACTTTTGAATGGCTGAGATTACACTGCACCGCCTCTGCGTTCAAGAGAAGAAAATCGGAGAGAAAGAAAAAAAGAAGAAACACTCATCCCGTTTCGCTAAGGAAAATAAGTACTTATTTTTTTGAATTAAAGGTAATGTATTGTGAGAGAATGATCTGTCTCATAAAACAAGAAATAAGTACTTAAAAAAAATAATAACCTTTAACGGAACATGTTTGTTTTTGGCATTTAATTTTGTTTGTGTAAATTTGAAAATATTGGGTCCTTAGATTTATATTCTATTATATAGTATTATTAGCAAAAGGAGAAACTTTTGTATATCACGGGTATAGAAGGGGTGAGGCTGAAAATGAGCCAAACCGAGCTAATTAACTTTAGAACGTTCATGTTAATTAGTTTGTTAGCAAATTCGAATGCGAGCTCGAGCCTAATGAAAACTTGAAGAGCCAAGCTCGAGCCGAATGGGCCTAAGCTTGACTTGAGGGCGAGCTTGTTCATGAGCCTTGACGAATGAAAGAATTCATATATTTCTGCATGTATAAGCTGCAAATAATATTTGTATTCTGTATATAAATAAGCTCATAAATATAAAACTTTTACCAAAACTATACATAGATATATAAGTTTATAAGAAATGAGTAAAAATTCATATATAACTAACAAAACTTTTATTTGATGCCAAATTTTGGATGGTTGATCCAAGCACTCCGAGAGGGTCTCCTGTCGACATAGTGCATGGGAGTTGTGGGATGACTCAACCGTTTCATCGATTTTCTTATCGGGCAAGCCTGCCGACAAGTATAATCCTTGCCGAGCACCCGGCCACGTGTCATACCCGTAGTGCTCAGCATCAGTATAAAAATACGTACTCATCAAGTTTATACATGAAGCAAGCCTAATCAAGTCGAACACTAGTTCAGGCTCGGCCCATATATATACATTAAACGCGCCTAAAACTTTATGCTTAGGTTTACTAGTTATTTAAATAGACGTATCAAACTTGAACAAATCTTATTGCGTCGAACCTTTGAACCGTCTGCGAATGTCATGCCCTCGATTTTTCAGCATAAATAACGATAAGGTTTGAAATACAAAATCCTCACGATAGTACATACAATACCCCAAAATACAATACTGAGCCCAGTTCCATAAATACAACGAATCAAAATAGAAAATACATAACAATTCGGTTTAGTTTACAAGGATAATAGAGTA
>JAOTQK010000023.1:8116641-8129131 GCA_025642025.1 Rhododendron ferrugineum
TCTCTCTCTCTCTCTCTCTCTCTCTCTCTCTCTCTCCAATTATTTTTTCTCTTCTCAAATCTCACTCCGTTAAATCACCCCTGCTCCCCACCTTTAAGCTCTGCGCCTCCACTCCCCTTCTCTTCCCGTAGCCTTACCGGCCTGTCTCTCTCTCTCTCTCTCTCTCTCTGATGAACTCATGCTCTGTGGAGGTTCATAGATTAGTGGGAATAAAAAGATGGATTTTGGGGAGGTGGGTATGGATGGATTAGAGGGTCCAAAGAGCAGTAATGGATCTGGGTTTCTCAAAAAGGGGAGATCTGGGCCTGGGGAAGAGGACTGGAGGGGATCCAAAGCAGCCAAAACTGACGACTCTGATTCCCAGAAGACAATGTTGTATCAACAGGGGACTAACCAGCTGCTGAGATCTAATTCTCTGCTCTCTTTTGATAATGGCGGCCAACGTGAGAACATGCTCAGCTTCTCTTCCCCTAGATCAGAAGTTACTTTCCTCACCAAGAACGGAGTTGCAGCAGAAAGGACTGGCACTCAGAACCCATCTTTCCCCTACTTTCAGCAAACAACTTCTTATGCTTACAGCAGAAACTCAGGTACAGGATAAAAATCAGTTCTGTGGGCTATGTTTTTGGATGTTCTTTTTTGGTGATTGGTGGATGCATCTGATTTAAGTGATTTTGGTCAAAATCATTTGATAAAAATTGGTTTGTTAACAATGTTTCGTTCGTACTTGAGTGGACATCTAACCAAACAAACTTGATATCTGAGCCTGTCGGTGGTTGTTGAAATTTTGGAACAGGGGGAAAAAAAAGGGGGGTTAATAGTCTTTCCCCCCCCCCCCACCACACCACACCACACCGGGGTTAATAGTCTTGTCACGTAAATAAGGTTGTTCCCTTCGGGGAAAGTTTTGGTTATCAAAAAAAAAAAAAAAAAGGTTGTTTATTTTGGAAAAATTGATTTTAGTACTCCTGTTTTAGTCTGTGGTGCTATACTTCTGTCTTGATTATGTGAGATTATAAAATAAAAAGTGGAGTGTCATGAGTTAAAAATGAAGTGTCAAAATCACATCTCTTATTTTATTTTATTGCTTTGATTTAGTTTCCCGTTTTTCGTACTACATGAGATTACTTTCTAAAAAAACCCATCTTCCTTTGCTGCCTGCAGTCTGATTTCTATATTTTTCTGTGTAAAGTTTGAAACTTTTAAATGGTATATGGATATACTCTATTAAATGGTAAAGGGACATCACCTTTGATTTTTTACCGGATGGAAACCCTTCCTAGGTTTTGGTTCCCCTGTTTTTTTCTTACCTCAGTTGTGACCTCTTTCTATTTTATATCATAAATGTCACTTATCAGAAAAGATATACTAAATGCAGAAAACTGCAAATAAAATTCGTACAGACAGATTAGGGTTTTTTTTGCTTAAATTAGCCAACTTGTTTGTATTTTCTTGACATTTTCCTCTTTTAATTTCAATTTGACACTTCTCATAGTATTTTTTTTCTTGGCGAAAGTTAGTATTGTTAGATTAGGTACATTAGCACCTTACATGAGTTCAAGTGTTCAACTCCTCAACTCCTCACCTCCTTGCTTCTAGCATGCTGTTGGGCCAGAGGCCTCAGGGCTATACTTCTCATATTGTTAGAGCATCTCTTGCCTTTACTCTATTTTTTACCCAAATTTGAGTAAAAGTAAAAGCTTCATTTGGTATGGAGCACTCCAATGGACAAATTCAAATGTAAGCATAAATATGAGTGAAAATTTTATTAATGGCTAGTTGTAAATTTTAGATGGATAAAATAGCATTCAAAAAATTTATTAAGAGTCTCCCTTGATTCAGTTAAAAATTTGAGTTAAACTCAATTTGAAATGGGTTTGAGTCAAGGGCTGGAGAGACATTTTGGGGGTTTTACTCAAATTTTGGTTCTAAGTTTAGAATCGAGTAAATGCTGGAGATACTCTTAGGGCAAATGATTAATCCCAATATTTTGACAATAAGTAGAAGAAATTTAACACTACACTAAGAATACTTACTAATTGTCTTTAGGGATAACTAACTAAATCCAAACTTGTCTCTTAACCAGGCATAAAACAAACCACCTCTAGAACGAATTTATTAAGCACATGTTGATTTTTTTCTTGTGATGAACATTGCTCTTACCACTTCTTTCCATTGTTTTTCATGTTTCAGGGTATGGTTCTGGGGGCTTGAATGAAGGCATTAATGGGCCTCTAGGTCTGGGGGCAAGGGGGCCATTTACTCCATCGCAGTGGGTTGAGCTGGAGCACCAGGCCCTCATCTACAAGCACATAGTGTCAAATGTACCTGTTCCAGCCAATTTGCTTATAGCCCTCAAGAAATCTATCAGCCCTTATGGGTTATTTGGGTGGTCTTCTGGATCCTATGCCCCAAACTCATGTAAGGATGCTCTCTTCCATGAAAATTCTCATAAGAATGTAGTGGTTTCTTTTGTTCCAAGTTCACAAAGTTTTGTGCCCCTGCCTGTTTTAGGTTGAAAAGTTTACTTGATATATTGATTCAAAGAATCAAGAATCTCTAATTGTTGTTCAACTTTTAGAGTCACATGTTTGCATTGTCACATGCCTTCTTTTTCCGTTTCATTTTGTTTGTCGTTTTTGCTTTGGGACATGTCATAAAATCGGTGCATATATTCCATCTAATATTGGTGAAGTGCTTTTGATTGGTCTAAATAATTTCACCAAATTACGGCATTTATTGATCTGAATGATTGCCGAAAATGATCAAACAAATTGGGACAATGGAGTTGGACTCAATTGTTCCGCGCTACGGACCGTATATATATTCAGTGGCGGCTGCATACCAAGAGATGGTGTGCAGTTGAAATCCTCATTTTTTGTACTTATCTTAGTAGTATTAATTTTCCATTAGGCTTCATTTTAACGCATAGCTCAAACAAAACCGACACTCAGTATCAGTATTTACTGCTATTCATATTTGTATCAGTATCCTGCCCTGTCTTCCCTCTCAAAGGTGGTCGAGACAACCGTAAAATCTTATATATCCTCATATTTTTTGTCATACTATTCGTACTATTATATGAGATTTTGCTTATGTATTGTTTGTCGGTGGAACTAATAGAGTTATAAAGGTAGTTTTTCAATACAATGCTACAAATTCATGAAGCCGCCCCAACAGCGAATTGTCCAAAGTACATTGTGGCAGCAACATTGCATTCATCCTCATGGTGTGGGGCACGTCTAGAATACATGCAGTTACGCGGGCACTACTCTGAAGACATTTAATTCAAATTTTGTGTGCTCTGAATTGTTTTCCTTGTCCAAAACCACGTGTCAAATTCCTGTTACTGGTTTCAAGTACGTTTATTTCCATGAATCCCAGTTTTATGTGCTTCTAACCTACCAGTTTTGCTGTAAAATTTTACCTTCATTTTGAGTCTTTGACCCCCTTCAGTTTTATTTGTAGACTGTTTTTGTTCTTATTTTCAACTTTTTGTTTGCTGCTTTTGGCTTTGTTCTCTTCCCCTTCCCCTTTCCAATGCACGCAGTGGGAGCAGGTTCTTTTCATCTAGGTTTCTCCGGCAACACTGATCCTGAGCCAGGGAGGTGTCGTCGGACAGATGGAAAGAAATGGCGGTGCTCAAGAGATGCAGTTGGCGATCAAAAGTACTGCGAACGGCACATTAATAGAGGCCGCCATCGTTCAAGAAAGCCTGTGGAAGGCCGGTCTGGCCAATCCGTATCTGGAACCACCACAAATGTGGCACCGATTGTTTGTTCTGCATCATCAGCATCGGTGATCTCCAGCAACGGTGCTGATAATCCTTCTGCAGGGGTGATTCTCAACAGGTAAAAGGACACACGTAATGGATTCCAGTATATGTTTGTCAGTTACTTATCATTACCCATTTGAGTTATATACGATTTCTAGTAATTCAAACCTGTTATTGCTGACCCAGGGTTCTAGCCCCAAGTGGTCGTGAGGGGGCACTTAAGTGCCAAATAAACAGTTTAAAGAAGTTTTGTTCAAAACTTTGTTTCAAAAACGGTCTTCATTCACCAAAACAGCCATTTTCATAGCTCGTTATTTTGAAAATGAAAATGTCATCGTTTTGGATCAGTTTTCTGGGAAAAGTTCTGTTTGTAAACAGTTTTCTTTTAGGATTTAAAAAAAAAAAAAAAAACAATTTTCTTTTCAAACCATGCATACACATCTACTCACCTTTTCTTTACTTTCAAATACTCCATTATTTCATCTTTACTTTTGGTGGAAGTGACTAGTCCTATCAATTGAGAACTGAGATTCCTTCTTTTGGAGGGCTTCGTTATGTCTCCTTTATCCAGTGTCCATGGGTCAAGGCTAGGGTGGAAATTATGGTTTCTGCATCTGTATCATTGTTTCTTGAGAGACTTTCTGACTTTTTTCCTTTGCCTTCCTTGCCACCAGACTTGTTTTTGTTTTTTGGGTTTTTGTTATGGAGTGCTCCAAGGGCACTGTTTAATAAAGCTTCAAGTAGTCCTACACTCTGCGTGTCGTGCATTCATTGGAGATTATACAACAATTCCAAGCTTCTTAACAAACGTGGTTAGGGTATTCATTGGCACAACCGTTAGTTTTAGGGTCTTGTTAACGGGGGTGCTTAACAAAGTTTAAAATGGTCGTTTATCCTTCACGACACACTTTGACAAAGAACATCGGTTTCAAGCTTGTATAACAATTCATCTTCGGGTACCGTTCACAAAACTGTTTGTTCAACCTATTTCTTGTGTACTTACTAATCAAGTGATGTGTATGACTGTATGGGACAGAATGCAAATTCCTCCAAGCCACTCCATGGTGTCTCCAACCACCAACCTGAAGGCGAAAGACTCTCCATTCTCCACCCCAAAACAGCATATCCCTATAAAAGAATCCCCTCACTCACAGTTTGGACTCATCTCTTCGGATTCCCAATTGAATCCTTCTCAGATCACAACCTCCAGAAACTACAACCCTGTCTTGGATTTCAATGCCCATGAGTCCCATGACCAAAAACCGCTTCGCCCTTTCATGGATGAGTGGCCCAAGGACCAATCCAGTAGTGCCACCATTGCATGGCCTGAAGAACTTAAATCGGATTGGACCCAGCTCTCAATGTCGATTCCTTTGGCCTCCGATTTCTCATCAACCTCATCCTCATCACCTCAGGACACAATTGCCCAATCACCGCTGAGATTATCTCGTGAGCTCAGCCAGATGGAAAATTGTATGTCACTTACTAATCACCACAGTGAATCAAACCAAAAGCAAAATAATTGGATACCAATATCTTGGGGGAGTTCAGTTGGAGGTCCGTTAGGAGAGGTATTGAACAGCACCTCTAGCACTGTGGGAGGATGCAAGAACTCATCGGCTTCGAACCTGACGAGGAGTGGAGTGTGGAATGGAAGCCCCCAGTTGGGATCTTCGCCCACTGGGGTGTTGCAAAAGACGAATTTCGTTTCGCTTTCAAATAGCAGTTCGGGTGGCAGCCCGAGAGCCGAAAACAAGACCGCCAACGAAAGTGGTAGCATCGGTGATGATGTTCTCGGTTCCACTCTCTCGTGTTCGTTCTCTCTTCCATCATTGTGATCGAGCAAGTTGGGCGGGCGGAAGTTGATTGAAGAAGGCGTTGGAGTTTAAAACGGTATCAAGAACCATAAATTTCTTTCTGTTGTTTGTATTTGAGCCTAGTTAAATGTATTTTCTGGGGGACCGGATTATGCAGTCTGTGAAATGCAGTTAGTTCTGCTTTGTTTATTAGTGTTTCAGTGTGATCTTATATTTGGCACTCTCTCTTGTTTCCTTAACCATTTGAGCAATATAGACTTGCCTGCATAGATATTCAGACCGACTGACGGACACAGACATCTGTGCCCGGGTTTGTGCACATGGATTTCGTCAAATAATTTAAAGTCTGATCTGCACAAAAAACTTGGCTAGAACATGCTTCAACCTCGAACGGAATTTGATATACAGAAATGTTGGAGATGATGCTTCGGCCAGTGTCGCATTTGGGATCCATTGGTGTGCTAAAAATAATGAAATGGGCTGGCTGCTTTCGGCTGTCTCGATTGACGGTAAGATGCCTCACATGTGTGTGAGCCTCGTTTTGTGTTTCACTTTTCAGAAGAAAAATGTTTGGAAATTTCTTTTTCTGAAGATGGTTTTCAGAAAATTTGCTAAAATAAAGCCTTGCTCCCAGGAAACACCCATAAGTTTCCAATTTAAAACTCTTACTTTGGCGCAAAAAAAAAAAAAAACATTTGGCACGTACTTTGGAGCAGGTTTCATCCCGGCGCACAAACTTCTTTCCAGTTAGCAAACGAATGCAGAGCGCCGCACTGTGAAATATTTAGCATTTCTAGGGCTGTAAACGAGCCGAATCGAGCCGAATATTAGGATGTTCAGATTCGTTCGTTAAGTTTTAAGTAAACTTGAACTCGAGTCGAACTCAATGAAAATTTGACGAGCAGAGCTTGAGCTCAGCTTGCCTACGTTTGAGTTTAACTCGAGCTGGTTCACGAGCCTTAACGAGCCAATAATATCATATATTTATCCTCTCATATAGAAATAAAAATGCAAATAAAATTTTACTATGTGCATAAATAAATTCATACATATATAAAACGATACAAAACATATACATAAACGAAAATGATATGAGTACCGAAAGGGGGGAGGGAAAATGTACCGATCGTCGCCGGCGGGCTGTCTCCGGCCACCGGACGACCGATTCGAGCCGTCCAAAAATTCTAAAAAAAATAACAGAGGGGGACACCGCGGGAATCAAAGACATCCGAGGTGTGTAGGGTGTTTGATCCGAGCACCCATTTTTCGTGTATATACATATCCGGTGGCCCGCCAGCGGCGATCGGTACATTTTCCCTCCCCCTCCTTTCGGTACATATAGCAATACTCTATACATAAATAAGTTTTTAGTAATTGTAAGGGTTTATACTTCTAAATTTTTTATTATATATGTACATATACAAAATTCTCATAAAAAATTCATGATATATATATTTCAGGTTCATGAGCCTAATCGAGCCGAATATTACTAGGTTCATGTTCGGCTCATTTATGAAACAAGCCTAGAATTAAAAGCTCAGATTTAGTTCATTTAGTAGACGAATCGAACTCGAACGAACCATGAAGCAAAGTCCCACATCGCTTGGGTACCAAAGTAAGATGAAGAATATAAGTGTGAAGACATCCTTACTTTTAATTACCTTTTGGGGTTGACTTATACATGACTATGTAACATGATATTAGAGCCGGGTAAAGCGAAGTCCCACATTGATTGGGTACCAAAGTAATATGAAGAATATATAAGCGTGTGAGCACTCTCACTTCAATTTACCGAGTCGAACCTCGAACAGTTTACAGTCCTAAGCATTTCTAATCCATGTCTCTGTTCTGGCTGTAGAAATATAGCCCCTAAATCTTCTTGAATTTGAGACACAACCAAGAGTAATTATTCAGTGGTCTAACTCTTGAGACGTTGTCACATGGTGCCCTAACATTTTTATTCATTACTCATTTCGTTCCTTTATAAGTGTTCTGCTTCGTAACTCCAACTTATTAAAGCGGCATCATAATTATACCTTTCACATCAACTTTTTCCTCCACTTTCCCTACTTATCTATTATCATTACACTTTTACTCACTAATTTTTCAAAATGGAATCTACTTTTATGGACAAAATAGACAATGTACTAACTTTACAAAATGAACACTTATTAAGGAACAGTCCAAAATGAAACACTGAATTCTAAATAAGGTACGGAGGGAGTACATATTTTCGTGGGGTTTAAATTTGATAGTAAATGACACATCAATGATGTGAGGTAGGAAAATGAGACAAGAGGACAGGGGATCCACCCGGTTGCGTAATTTTCCTCCTTGTTCGAGATGACACTGTAACAATAAATTAAATCAGTTTTCCCTCTCGTATACTCCACTAGGCAATAACTTAGGGAGGAACGCAAAACAACGAAATACCCCTCTACCATGAAAAATGTTAGAGATAAAGAAAACTTACCTCGAAAAAAAATAACTAGTGGTTGAGATTCACTTTCATATGTGTGACTCAATCATCAAAGTGAATCAATCTCAACCACTAATTGCATTTTTCGGGATACTTTCGGAGTAAATTTTCTTTGTACCTAGCATTCTTCACCTACTATTCTCTTTCATCGCTAAATGAACAAACCAAGAATGTAAAATACTTAAGTTTAACGGAATATGCTAGCCAGAGAAAAAAGAGGGAGACTAGAATCACACTTATATAGGAGTACTATTACCGAAAGATCGATTAAGAGGCCAAATCTTCTTAATTGGTAAATTATATAGGCTTGCTTCGATCTCTCTGGTGTAGTCAATTTATTTCTCTCTCGTATGAGATTGTTTCTTGGGGTTGTTCTGTGTGTAACTTGATTTCGTTGCTGCAGATCGACCTCATACGATTAATGTGTGATACCTCATTATTAAATGTAATTCTCAAACCACATCATCATATACATATAAAACCTATGACACGCATGAAGTTAGATGTCAATTAGTTTGGTTTATTAAACATTTAGCCTTATATAGTCGTCAAGCCTCCTTTCTTACGTTTTACTCTTTACTCTAAAAAGTTGCTGCGCGCCACTTTTAAGATCATCCCCGGGTAGATATATTAATTGGTTGGTTTGGTTGCTCGATCCGAATTTTCCACATCGATCAAGGGTTGTGTATGCATGCTACTAAATCACGGAACCATCGTTTCAAGGAAACAGAGCATCAATTAAAATAGTGAAAAAGTAGTACTTGCCACACCCTTCTCACATACAGGTGAGACTCGTTGATCACTGGTCCCATCTGTATATGAGAGACTTGTGCCACACCGATGTGCCTCTAGCATTTCCGTTTATACAAAGATCGATCGAAGCTTGGTTTCTTGAACATGAAGGCAGCGTACAGCACAACACTGTGATTGCTCTTTCTATCACCTAATTGATCATACTATATGACTTTGACCTCGTGATGCTTACATTAGCTTGATGTTCGTTCGTTATCTAACTTCCCCATGTGATGTGGATGACTTGATAATCCTTTGATGTAGTAGCAGGAGCAGAATTCATGACTAGCAGGAGCCAAACCACACGTATTTTTATGTTGGTAACGAAAAATATACGTATTTCACAAGTACTATTATATATTGCTATCTGTGAGTTCCGAGGAAAAGACGAGATTGTGTGTTCGTGCATGTAAAATAGTTTTTTCTAAAAATAGTTTTTAAACTAATAAAAGTTAAATCGAAAATAGTTTTTTGAAAAAAAAAAGTTTTAACATTTTTTTTTTCAAAAACAGCTTTTGTGTAACTACAATTTTTGAAAATAGTTTTTATATAAGAAAAGGTTTTAAAAAAACAGTTTTCAAAATTTAACAGTGTTTCCGAAAAGAGAGAGGTAAAAGGAAAAGAGAGAACATTTTTGTGTAATGATGTGTATATTTGATTGAGAATATGAGATGTTCACTAAATTTGATTATTGGCAAAATGTTGCTAGTTTTGGTTATTCAAAACTTAAAATCTGATTATCTTTATATAGGGAGGTTGCTAAGTTTGATTATAGCATTGTGAGCCATATTTTGCACCAACATTGATAATTTTAGAAACCTATTACTTTTGATTATGTCATTGTGGATACTCTTATATGCTCGAATATTTGAAGTTGTCCAACGGCTTGGCACCCCCTTGTGTCCGCCACCGCCACTGCTTTGATGCTAGACATTTTATTACTCCTACAAAATAATCTACGCTCGATAAATTCAATCAAAATAAATATTTTTATATTTTATATAGAATTTTGTTTACAAAATTTTCTTTACGGCTATGTTTTCGATTAACTAAACTCTTGCAGCTACCCTAGAAAATAAGTAATCAAAAGAAATTGATGCAGAGCCATTATATATATACACACACAATTTGGTTCCTATCCACACCCTTCTCGTCCGCACCTCCCCTTTTATATAGTCCGTCTCCTGTAAGGACAACCTCATTTTAATAAAATGCAGACCTCCCATATTCCGATCGAATTTTGATGATCCGAGCCGCTCAATGTGTTCAGAACGTGATTTTAAGTGTAGTCGCATGAAATCAGCCAAAAAAAAAGACCTGGAAGGGCTTCATCCGAGTAGTTTTTATTGAATGGTTTAGTAAAAAACTGTTCGGATGAAGCTCTTCCTGATTTTTTTTTTGCCGATTTCTCTCGGGTACCTTTAAAATCACATTCTGATCACATTGAACGGTTTCGGATCATCAAAATTCAATCAGGAAAGGGGAGGTGCGAACCGGAATCAGGTCAGGGATCCCTGACCTGATCTGGATATATAAGCTAGATTTATTCACTGAGCCGCTGTAAATAGGCTATTCACGGAGCCGCGCGATCTCGCTTTTGACGGTCTATATTTAAATGAAACTTTTTCAGGGAAGAGTTTACCGGAAAAAGTTTCATTAGCATGCGCGCGGACCGTGAAAACACTCTTAGACAGTCGCGATTCACCAGATCCGTAAACAACTGTCCACGGAACCTTCCTTTAAAAAGATTTTCTCATATATATTATATGTATATTTAATGTTCAAAATAAAATTTATTTACATCTAACCATGCCCAAATCAGTTTGTAGTTTATTTCTAGCTACTGTATTAAAAACAAATCTTCATTTAAAAGCAAAACTACCTTCTTCTTCACGCATTTCTTGAGTTATTTTGCCGTTAGGGAGTGTGTAGTGTATGACGTACCATATATATATCTCCTACAAAACCCTCAATTTTGTTTCATCCATTCCACTCCCAATCCACAACATGAGCCACAGAAAAGTCCATTCCCAATGCACCGTTCCCTTCCTGTGGGAGGAAATCCCTGGTGTGCCCAAATCAAATTTCGTCCATCACTCAAGTACTCTTCCACCCCCAGATTCATTGCCTCCTAGTGATGACAATAGCCCCAGACTCTCAGCTTATCACGAAATGAACATGATTCCACTTCCTCCTCCGTGCCCGCTTCAATCGATGCATAACTACAAGAGAAGCTCTTCATTTAGAGGTAAGCTTGCGAAACAAGAAGACCCTTTTGTTGCAGCTTTGAAGGAGTGCACCAAGGGTACCGGTAGAAGCGGAAAAGCGGCCGCCGGCCGGAGCAAGAATACGGGAGGGTTGAAGGGGAGGCAGAGTAAGTTTGGTTTCTCGTGTATGTGTTCGGACGATGTTAGAGTTGATAATTTGGTGAGGTTGGCTACTGTCCCTCCTCTTCCTGGAGGGAGATCACCATATGGAGGGTCTGTTAACAAGACAAGGGAGGAGTGAAAGAGGCATACATGCATCTTCGGTCCTATACCGTATGGGTAGTATATATGTACGTATTTGGAATTCGGATACGTACAGATGTGTTTAAAAATAATAATCCGATATACACAAAGGGACGAGGGCTCGGGTGCAATAAAGGATAAAAGAGTTCTGAGTCACGTGTCACATCTGTATCCGCGTTGATGCTCATAAATTTGTTTATTTAGCATTGCGTTATTTATATTTATTGCAATAGATTGTATACGTTGTGTGCACCTCGTCCTAATCTAAAATTTTACACGCATAATGAAAATATTTTTAAGATGCTAGTAATTGTTTCTTGTTCTATTTCGAGTTTAATCATCACTTGACCATTGAATTTCATCCAACTGGAAAATGGACTCTTCACAACTTACGCTGTATATATGAGTATTTTCCATTTTATTTGGATTGAATGCGCGGGGGTTAGTTTATTTTATAAGTTACGTTGAATGCTATCCGGAAAATATTCGTGTATAATCTTTAGGCAATACCGCAATTTTATACGATTCAAATTTGCGAATTAAATTTTAAAATGCATAACACTAATGTAGAATTTACGAAATTGAGTCAATTGACTCTACATCCCTCGGTCCATAAATGAAATTAGATAAAAGCAATAGACACAAGAATTTACGTGGTTTTCACTAATCTATTAGGTTTAAACAAGTTGTTTCAGTAATATATAGCCAAATTGTTTCCCCTAAACTAAATTGATCAAATTGTAATCTTTGACCTAAGTTATTTCCTTCGCATAATATTTTAAATGTCCTTCGTCCCCGTTGTCAATTTTCGTGTTGCGCTCGTGCTGTTAATTTTTGAAAATGATATAGGTACCGACCGTGTATAGAGAAAACATACAGACCGGCCGCGCCGGGCCGTCTCCGGCCACCGGACAGCAGTGGCGTAGCCAGAAATTTATGTAAGTGGGGGCACTTTTTAAACACATTTCAACCATCAAAATTTGTACCAAGCAACGTTAAAACGTTTGTGCTAAGAATTGAAAAACCAAACATATTTATTTATATAGTAAATTACATAGATTTTAAAAACAATCGAATTGTTTGAATTGTCTCAGCGGATCAAATCTAAGAGCAATTC
>JAOTQK010000023.1:8129231-8140933 GCA_025642025.1 Rhododendron ferrugineum
ACAATATAAAAAACAAAAAATATATTTTAAAATCTTAAATTTTAAAAGAAATTGAGCGGGGGCGCGTGCCCCCGCTCGTCCTATGCTCCCTCTGCCACTGCCGGACAGCCGATCCGAGCCGTCCAAAAATTCTAAAAAATAGAACCGAGAGGGCCTTCGCTAGAATCAACAACATCCGATGTGTGTAGGGTGCTTGATCTAAACACCATTTTTTCGTGTATATTTTTTAGTGTATATATATATACACAAAAAATGGTGTTTAGATTAAGCACCCTATACACATTAGATGCTGTTGATTCCCGCGAAGCCCCCTTGGTTTTTTTTTTTAATAGAATTTTTGGACGGCTCGGATCGGCGGTCCGGTGGCCGGAGATGGCCCGGCGCGGCCGGTCGGTACGTTTTCCCTACACACCCCATCGGTACTCATAGCATTACTCGTTAATTTTTGCTCTCATGAAGTTAATAGTTTTATATGTGATTCAAAAATGCTTTTGCACTCGCGCTCACGCTCTCGCACCCACACGCGAATTATGTGAATGGTCACCCCCCATAAGTTTTGCCAACCAACCAACCTCGTCCACGTCATTTGAACGATGAGGCGGGCTCGGTCCACGTGCTGAACCCAAAGAAAATGGGCTGGGCCCAGATTTCAGATCATCTGGAAAAGGCTGAAAATGGGCCGAATCTGGGTTGAACTGCTAGCACGAACCTCTCTTGGTCCTTCTAATTTTGGCCGATTCTTTGACCTTTTGGTCTTAAAGTAAGAAGCAACAGTCTTGGGCCGCCTTAGAGACTGTGAAATCGTGTCCATATTAACTGCATTGGCTTCATTTATGTTCTGTGCATTCCAGTTATTAGTTGGAACCAAAGGAGGTATTAATAAGTTTTTTTTTCTCCAAATATTGTATACATCAGCTAGCGTTGTGTTAGTAGGTTAGTACATAAGGGGTTTCAGAAGCTATCCATAACCTTAAATTCCAAACGCCCACAACAGGGCTAGAACCCTGGCCTCCCACATGGAGAGGACAGGAGTTACCAACTAGAACAGGAGCCCATTGGTTATCAATAAGTTCTTACTAGCATGTAACTAATTATGTATAGGACCCTTGGGAAGATAGTGTGGGATATTTATCAATAAAGTGTAAAAATCGTAATCAAGTTTTTTAAACTTAGTGACCATGCATGATTCAAATTTAATTTTCTGCCAAAAAGATAATTGCCACCTTAGGCTTTACTTTAATGTATATGGTGGGCCTCAGACCTGTATACATTGTATATACATAGTGGTAAAAGATGGAGCAACTGGGTACTTTTTTTTTAGTACTGGATGGGTACTTTATTAATTAGTGCTTATTTTCGTACTTAATTTATGGATTAATTATTCATATCATAAGCTGCTACGATCTCATGCATTTTGCCCAAATTTGACTTCTATGGTGGCGTGCTCAACTACGTCCAACTTAGAAACGTAGAATATTCCAAGTGCGCGCGCCCAACATCCAAAACCTGCTTACGATACTGCATGGAAATTATACGCACACATATTTAAATAAAAATCAATCATTCTCATACTCCATAAATATTTTGATCTTTGTGGACTTGAGAAGACCCATCTTGTAATTTTGCGGAACTCTAGACTCCCAATACGAATAAAAATATGGCATTAAGTCATTAACTTAAAGATCACGGGACTATCAATCATAGAGTGGTATCCTACGTTTTACCTAATACCCCCTCCAACTTATTATTATAATGCATATTTTCCAGACTAGGTCCAGCCCCGTTCCGATAAGGAAAATAAGTACTTATTTAAAAATATGTACTTATTTTTTTTGAATTAAATGTGATGTATTGTGAAAGAATGACCTGTCTCGTAAAGCGAAAAATAAGTACTTAAAAAATAAGAACTTTAGCGGAAGGGAGCAAATTAAGTTTCTATAGGAGTATTTTTTATTTGATCTCTTGTAGTTTTAAACTACGTAAGACATAACTCCACACCTATAAAACTTATAATTAGGTAGCTTAAGCTGTTGGGTCCTTATTCAGAATTTACGTGTACAAAATATTTCTTTGATGTAATTGCTTGTGTATATTATACCAAAAACAAAAATCCCAACAACTCCAAATTTGTGTAATTTTATCACCTCAATGCATCCTACATTTAAATGTCATTTGTTGTTGTGGTTTTTTTTGTTGTTGTTGTTGTTGTTGATTTTCATTGTTTTATCTCTAATAAAAATGAAGGTAGATTTTTCTAACAATATACCCTTATACTATATGTTCGGAAAATGGTTTCGTTCACTCGCAAAGATCCTTATTATATTGCGAACAATTATTTTGATCTGCAATATTACTAACAAATTAGTGTCTATTGCAATTATTACTATAAT
Organism: Rhododendron ferrugineum; assembly: GCA_025642025.1. Taxonomy (NCBI): domain Eukaryota; kingdom Viridiplantae; phylum Streptophyta; class Magnoliopsida; order Ericales; family Ericaceae; genus Rhododendron; species Rhododendron ferrugineum. The sequence goes on from JAOTQK010000023.1 coordinate 8,131,622, forward strand.
TGCGAAATGTGATACGACTTAAATGATTTTCTTTAATGATTATTCAAACAATGTTTAGCTATGAAATTATAGATTTTCTATATCACCTTTAACGTCCTTTCGACGGATTAAAAGAAAGTAAAAATTGAGTAATTATGCAACGGAATACAAATTGACATTCGTTCACTGTCCGGCACCATTTGATGCATTTGGTTTGCACACGATAAACATGGAGCCCATTACCATTGAATGGTTTTGTACCCATTTGTGATTTGTGTCCGGATTTATGTAAAAACACATCTCCGGGTTCAGTACTCCTTTGGTAAACCAATTAAACTACTGGAGTACTTGTTAAAAGGAATAATCCATCAAATCTAAGAAAATCTCGTGAAGCCAATGGTCGTCCATTAATCTAGTTCCCCACCAAAAGTTGTGCAATGAAATGATTTTATTCTGGTCAATCATTCGCAGTAATCTAATCCCAAAACTTGTTTGTTTGCTTTAATTTTTTTGTTTGATTGATTGGCATCTCTTTATGTACAGGTCGGTTCAAATCCGAAGTCTTTGGAACCTAATCACTTACTTACAAGTGAAGAAAGGAAGAGACATGCATATATAGACTCGAATTAACTCGGTGGCAGCCTTTGCATGCTTTTTCATGTTGGTTAGATACGGATTTGTGATCAAAGATGAAGCAAGGTACGTTAGGCAAAAAGTAATATTGGAACACTCTGGCCTGTTCGGAGACCGCACCCAAAGGGTTTTGAGACCCTAAAATGAAAAAGGTCTCTAAGTTCTTCTTAACTTTTTTAGGAGTTTTTTGGTCTTGTTCTGTTTAGGTTTTGAGGAAGGTTTTTTAGAGTAATGAGTAAAGAATGATAGATAGAAGAAATTTTTGGGTGCAAATCGGGTACCACTGACGGGCTACCCCTGCAGCACATCTGAGCCGTTCAAACATGTAACCGATGGCTCGGATTAAAAGGTACCGAACATAATTAAAAAAAGGAAAAAGAGAAAGGAAAAGATACCATGCGTGGTACCCGATTGCAACCAAAAATTTCTCGAAAGATAGAGAAAATTTATTAGAGACCGTGCTCAAGAGTTTTCAAACCCTGAAACGAGTTTTGTCTTTATTCAAAAAAAAATCGGATTTATTAGTATTGCGTCAAACTTTTGTGGATTATTGATTCGTCACGACGAAAGGAATAAAAAATATAGTATTTTTAACTTTTCTAATTCCTCTCATCGTGACAATCAATAATCCACAAAAGTTTGAATAAACGTGTTTTTTTTTTTAAATAAAAACAAATGCTCAAAAAGCCGAAAAAGCTAATGGGGACTAATCCATCTAACTTTTTTTTTTTTTTTTTTTTTTTTATCGGAGGAAGGGGGACTCATCCATCCAACTTTTTATTAGGATCCAGCTTGTCGACAGTTTAGGCCAAAACTGCATACAGTGCAATTGGGCGTTTTTCGGCCCCTTTCCGGACTCGATAAAAATTTCGGTTCCGCGAGGATCGATGGGAGACCATAGCAACATATATAATAGCTCCAATCGCCCATAAGCTGTTAACTGTGTGCTATTAATTCTTAGGTTAAATCCGTTTCTAATTGTAATAAAAATAGATGAGCAATTTAAAGGCGACAGAGATTTGTGGGGCTAATGATACATATGTATACCTAACCCTTAACACAGAAAGCAGACCACCCAAACATTACTCTCTGCATCTGTATCATGCATCATCCCAAAGTCTTTTTTTTTTCTTTTTCTTTTTCTAGACGATATATACATAAGTGGGGTTTAGCGGGATATTAGTATGTTAGTCAACGAGAGGCTCAAAGGCTATCCATAATCTTGAAACTCCAAACCTACTCTCCGTGAGACTCGAATCTTGGTAACCATTGAGGAGAGAGGAGAACAAACCACCTATGCTAGCATGGTGTTCCACCATCATCCAAAGTCTTTGATGATGTGCAACCATCCCGAAAATACGGTTTTGCTATTTTTGTTTGTCTTTTCTAAAATATTCTCATTTTGTTTAAATTTTTATACTTTTACGTTTCCTCTCATTGAGATAAATGATTAATATTCTGAAAATCAGATAAAAAAAATTTATTAAACACCAGAAATACTCACTAGTATTTTTTAAGGATAATTAAGTCAGTCCAAAGTAGAACCAACAAACATATTTGTGACTTTATTGTAATCCTTCGTCAGTATATCCGGGGAAGATCCATTTGGCCATAACATAATTTAATTAACAACTTTATTTGCCCACTTCAACAACTCTTGTGTTTTTTATTATTTTAACTAACACTACTTTTATGAAAGTTAATTAAAAAATGCGGTTGATGTAAACAGCCTCTTTTGTTGTGGGCTGATTGGGGTTAGTTCCATGATTAAAATTTCCGGGCCCAAATCATTTTTTTAATTGTTAGTACTTTAAAGTTCCCATCTTCTTTTGCACTTAATCCAAAACCAATCAATTTCAAGAAAGGAAAAAGTGGAATGGATATTAGCTTAGCTTACATAAAGCATTGCAAGATTTGCCTTGTGTGATGGATTCCTCTAGCTGACCATTTTGGTCATTGATAGTATTGTAAATGGGGGAGGTTTATGAATACACCACTCTTTTCACTCTACACCCAAGTTAAAAATTGCGAAAATTTCAAGTTGTGCTCTTAACACTCAGCCATGGGGACCTACACCAACGTCAGCTCAACACCTTCGCTTTGCCTCAGAGTTTATCGTTTGTAAAACATCCTCCCCGTCTTCGGCCTAAATTTGGAGCCCCCTAGACGGCGTCCTAGTTTGCCTATGCCTAGGGTTTTGCCTGGCTGCGCTCGCCACCATTTCGCATGATCAACTCAAAAACGCTTTACGTGTCGAGAATCCTAAATCAGTCACGGTGGGGTCGCACCGTGGGAAGGGGTGATAGAGTGTGATGACGGACAAAAAAGGTTGTTATGGGGATGGGGAGAGAAGGTAGTGTTAGGGGTGGGAAGAGAGGGTGATTTCTTTGGAAGAGAAATGAATGAAGGGAGGAGAGGGTTGTGACGGGGATGGGGAGAGGTAACTGCGTTGAGGGAGGAGAGGGTTGGTTAGGAGAGGGAAAATCGGTGAGTGATTGGAAACTATTTGATTGCCCTAATCTCATTTAAACTTGCACATTTTGATGCAAGGTACTATTAAGTACATGAAACTCACCATGCTAGTTGTCATGGGGCTGTTTCTCGCCTAGAAATTTGCCTGTGATGGCACCAAGTTTGCCAGCAACTTGATCTCAGCCAACTAGTGATTACTCACACACACCCATGAAGAGATAACCGTCTTTTTTTTTTTTGATGTAGTAGCTCTTTTATCGTATCAATAATATCTCCTATCATTTTGAAAAAAAAAAAATAATTCAAAAACTTGCCGGACTTTAAATAAACACCACATTTGTCTTTGTACATTTCTTTTCAAATTTTGTATTGAAAAATTCAAGTTTGACAAGTGACAATTGGCCGGATAACTTTGGCCAAAATTAAAATGGAATTCACACGCCTTTTGAGGCGGGTTCTTGTTCAAACGGATTGACCTCGATCGAAAGAACACTAATTTTGAATATTTGCTTCACCAAAACGATTCACAGGTGAAAAGAAAAGTGGCTTAGGCTCCGTTTGTTTCAATGTAAAATATTTTTTAAGAAAAAAAATTTCAAATTTTAATTTTTCGGTATTTGGTTGACACTTGAAAATATTTTCAGAAATCAACAAAATAGTGTAGAGAGATCTAGAGGGGTTTAAACAGTGGAGAGATCTGAACATATTGGAATTGAACATGGGTCAGGACTGACGATCGAGGAAACCAAGCAGTGAGACATGCCGTAGAAGGCAGCGAGTTCATTTCGGAAAATAACTTACGGAAGATTTAAGGGTAAGTCATTTTCATCCAATCAATGGAAAATGTTTTAAATGTAAAATATTTTCCCTTATTTTCTACACTACCAAACACTGAAAAATAGGTAAAATATTTTACGTCTAAACAAACAGAGCCTTAGAATATCACTATTGGGATTGGCAAATTAGCTTAGATCCCACATTGGAAAAAGTTCTTTGATTAGTATATGACACTCAAGCTCAAATCTGCATTTGGGAGCAATTGTCTATCCAAGCATTGTAGGTGGAGAAGCCTAATGTCATGTGAGCACACCGCGCCAACTTGACCGAGCTGGTCTGGAATTGGGTCATTTAGCAAGTCCAATTTACGTGTGTTTTATAAATTAAAATAAGTACTTATTTTTTGAATTAAAAGTGATGTATTGTGAGAAAATAACCTATATCGTAAACTGGTGCGTATGCAAAGGGTTGGTTCGTTAATATGTCGTAAGGACATAGTGCTTAATTGCCATATAGCTTTTTTCTTTGTTTTTGTTCGTCAATTCTGAAATTTTTGCAAGTGCTCTAGAAATTCTGATTTTATTTCACATCTGGCCGGCCTGTTTTTGTGAGTATCTCTACTGCTTGTTTCCATTCATGCATTAGTCTAAAACTGTACTTAACCCCGAGGGATTGACCCAATTTTTGTGGCCTGCGACCTAGGGTACGAACCCTTTTAGGTCTTATGTTTGACACCTCCTAGGTGCTATCAAAACTTGTCGGGACAATCCATATGAGGCTTTGCTCCGATTTTGATTGGGTCTCTAGTTAGAGAATGCTGTGATTAATCTCTAAAAAATTAGTCGACAATCCGACAGTTATATTTATACGAAAGAGAAAACATTTTCCTCTCACAGAACAAGCATAACTGTACGAGAGTGCCCTTACGTGCACAAGTATCTTTCACTCTTCCGTGGAGTTGAATTTTGTCGGTGACGATGTACGTCTATGATTGATTAACTTGTCAATGATTTTTGGGATCGATGTTGTCATTATTTGGCACCTTACTGTTGCTGATAGCTCTGTAGTCTGTAGCATTACAGGAAGTCGAAATTACCCCTCGTATAGATATCTAAACAAGCCGGGCCAATCACAATTTAGAAAGGGACAGTTTCGACATTTTAAAGCCCTTTAATAATTCGGTAGTATGGCCATGGCGGGCGGGACTCGAGAAGCACCGTCTTTACTATACAACACTTTGAATGCGACAATTTTTGTTTAAATGATTAAACAATTCAAGTGATGAATCTAGGAAAGATCCTAATGCCATCAAACTCACATTCATGTACATATATATAGGCATAGAGAGAGAGAGAGAGAGAGAGAGAGAGAGAGAGAGAGAGATATGCTTTTGATAAAGCTTTGAAGTACAAAAAAAGCAACTAAAATACACCCCAAGACTTTAATTAACATAACAACCAATGATACATTAACCTTTGCATAAGTGCTAAACTCTGGTTTTGAGCAAAGCCTGCCATTTCGCAAACAAACCGATTTCACCAAAAATCATCGGATCCCATCACAATTCCTTAACTTCCTCTAGTAGCTAGCTTATATAGTTTATACAGAGAGAGACTCGGTTGATCGATTTTTAGAGAATCGGGTGGTGATTTTAAGTGATGCGATACGATTATATTCGCAGACGCTACGTACCCAGACAAAAAGTACCACTAAAAAAAGGTAAGTGCGTACGTATCTAGATCCGATTTGTTTGGAACTATTTTTTTTTTCTTTCCCGAGTACGTAACGTTTAGTTATGTGATTCATCATGAAGCTAGGTTTCGTTCATTGAAAGACGTGATGGTATTATTGCATGGCCATGCGGAGGCCGAGAACGGTTGGAGTTCTCGGACGAGCAAAACTTGTTGTATGGCCCACAGTCTTTGCTGGAGCATGGCCGACTCCGATAGGAACCGGTCGTTCTCTCTCCTCACGAGTTGGCCTTGGTGCGTGACCATACGCAGCCGGTTCTCCAGTTCACGGTTCCCGATCCTAAGCCGGTTCACATGGTTCCTCAGGTTCTCGAGGTGTTTCTTTTTCCGCATCCGGGACCGCCTCGCCGATTCCCGGTTCGAAATCATCCGCCTGCGTTTCCGCTCGTCAAGAATCAACCCGGTCTGGTTCGTTTCGTCCGAACCAGGACTGTCGGAGCTGGAATTTGAAAAAAAAGGATTTGGGTTCGGGTTTTCGGAACCGGAATTGGACATAACCGGTTCCGGTGGCGTGTTGTTAGGCGGAAAAAACGGGTCTTGTTTTGAGAAGGAAAAAAGAGGTTCCGGACTCGAAATGTCCATATTCGGGTTCAGTTCAGATTTTGGAAAACCATGACTAAGATGTGAGTTTTTCGAACCAGAATTGGACATAACGGGTTTATCAGCTATTTTATTAGACAAAAAAGACGATTCGTGTTCATGGAAGGGGAAAAAGGGCTCTTGGCAATCCCACGGCGGGAAACCGCCCTCGAAAGCCGAAAATGGTATTCCGAACATTCCGTCGGCCGACGGAAAGGCGGGAAAGGCAGACAACATGGCCGGAAAAACAGCTTATAATAGGGGAGGAAGGTGGGAGGAGGAAAGGGAAGGAACGAAGGGAGTGGGGTGGGTATTTATGGACAATGAGGGGGAGTGTTGGTGGGACCCCTAATGAGGGCATTTTCGTCATTAAGGGCATTATTTTGGGGCAATTGGCTTTGGGGTGGATGTTGCACCATAATGGTTTTGGTGGGGTATCCTAGCTTTTTAAAAGAGAGTTGGGGGGGTAACCTAAGATTGTGGGTCCCTGTGGAAGATTGAGGAGATTTTAGCTTAGTCATGAAGAAACAAGGATTAAATGGGATCCACTAAAGACACGTGTCGAGCCCCCATGGGTTGATCTTGTGAGCGGCCAATAGCTGGAAAGCTGCTTACGTGGGGCCACGTCCGATGACCGGCTCTACCGAAGATGAAAAGCTAGAGGGACATTTTCGCAGTCTATTTTCCCCAAATATCAAATCAAAGCATTTATGCAATCAACCCTTGTGTTTTGCCTATGTGGGGTATGAGAAAATAAATGAGTATTTGTCTTCTGTAAGGTCGTATGTTTGAATTATGCGGAGGTCAAATATTTTAAATTTTAAATCATTAAAAGATTTGTCGAGTCGTTAATTTAAGTGCCCGTGAACTGACTCGGTCATCCGGTTATCGGAAAGCATTGAAGCAATCTCTGTTTGGTAAATGGTAACGACCAGAACACACGGCAAGGCTTAATTCGACACAGGAAATACGCGATGGAATGAAATAGTATTGGTGCCGCCACGTTTAACCAATGACTTCGGAGGCTAAGGATTCCTATCTGCACTAAAGCACTATAGAATTAGTATAGTGCGCTTCGTGGGACAATACTCAAAAAAAAAAAAATTCATTCCATGGCTATATCCCGTTCCGCTAAGGAAAATAAGTATTTATGTGGAAAACGATGATTTTATTTAAAATATTTGATTCCTAATTTTTTTTTACATTTAAAATACTTTGCAAAATCGATCTGTATAACACCGGGTCAAATTGGAGAATGGTATCTAAAAGACCTCCATTTACAGGCATTACGATCTCCGTAATGTATTTGGTGCATTACAGAGACCTCATGTCCAGTTTGAATATCAATTAAGGTCTTGGAGTCGTACATACAAAGTGGAAAATGATATTCAGACTTCACTCTGTAATTAAGACACTCTCAGATTTGTCTTATAGTGCATGAGTTGTGTGTAATTTGAAGCACTGGGGAAAAAAAATTGAAGTACATTTATAAGAATGTGGAGGGCATGCAAAAATTATTAACCGTAACAAAATGGAGAAACTTTTTTTGAAATGTATGGAGTCATGGACACGAAGTACTAACTTTTTGATTTGATGGTTGGGATTGAGCTTGAATTTTGAGCATTCAGAACAACTTTAGTAACTGATAATTCGTTAACTTAATTTTATTTGGATAGATATTCCAATTGCGCGACGTGTAGAACGACAAAATATGTACGTCTTCCTAGAGATTTAGACAAACTACTGAAATATATCAGGTAATTGTATTAATGTTCTTACGCACGCCTCAACTAGGACTTTCATAAGAATTTCAGGATCAATTTGTACAAACGTTCAATAATTAGGGCAATTAGTTCTAAACTTGCGTAATTACATGCAGTTAAGGTGCAATGAGATTATGAGTCCAACTTCTACAGAGAGAGAGTTAATAATCTTGATAATAACTTATCCATTAGGTCGGGATATATAGTGTAAATGCTTTGTGAAAAAATATATAAAACATTGTTTTTAACTTTTCCAACCTAATCAAGATATGTACGTTGTTTTTTTCATCCTTTGCAATTATAGTTTTTATCTTTTTGAGGATCATCGTACGTAGACACTTGAACTCGATCCATAAAGAGAATTCGTAGTTTCATTGGATATATATGACTACCTAGAAAAAGATACATGACTCATCAACAACTAAAAAAAAGAGAGTGGATTTAATTACTAAAGAATATTCTTTGAGATTGCATGTGTAAAAACGCGTACATATTTGCATATAGGGAATGTATCGTAATTATAATGGCAGCCTACTTACCTAATTACCGGCCGACCTCTATCAATGCATCGAGCCAGGAAGCTTAAGTGCTTTTTAGATGATACGTGCTATAGGCTCAACAATGCAAAAGGGATAGGTAATATATATATATATTTAAGGAGTCACGTCCAATGATATTTAATTGTGGTTATCCCAACATTACAGTTTTAACAAGTGTACGGATTTTGGTAGACAACATTGTCGGTACGTAGTAGAACAACAATAAATCAGTTTCTCTTCATAGTTATTCCTTAACAATAGGCTCCGTTTCTTTGGGCGTAAAATATTTTACCTATTTTTCAATATTTGGTTGTGTAAAAAAATGAGGAAAATATTTTACATGTAAAATATTTTTCATTAATTGGATGAAAATGACTTTCCCCTAAATCTTCCGTAAATTATTTTCCGAGATGAACCCGCTGCCTTCTATTGCAATTCTCACTGTTCAGTTTTCTCGATCGTTATTCCTGACTCACGTTCAATTTCAATATTCTCAAATCTCTCTACCATTTAAGCCTCCTTCTCTCTCTACACTATTTTGTTGATTTCTGAAAATATTTTACATTGTAAAACATTTTAGATCGAAACAAACGGAGCTAATGTCATATTTTTTCGGTGAAAGTACTTTCATTAGAAAGCTCAAACAAGTACTAGAAAAAAAAACCAAGTCCAGAAAGGGACCTTACAGCCAAAAGCCCTTCCGGCCGGCCTCAGAGAACAACATTCCATGCCTCAATCAAAACCAGTAACAAAATAGGCTGGAACCAAAAAAAAGTTCTTGCCTGGACTCAACCAAAGCCATAGGGGGGGGGGGGGGGG
>JAOTQK010000023.1:8141304-8157163 GCA_025642025.1 Rhododendron ferrugineum
GGTGGGGGGGGGGGGGAACCTAGATTACAGAAACAGTTAAAAAGTCTCCTAGAGACTGCGAGGAACACACCAAATTCTGCGAAGTTCTTGATTTTCCTGACCGACTAGACTCGATATTACTCTAGGCTAAGATAGGGTCTCTGATAGCATTGTTAATATTGGCACCAAGAGCATAGGAACCCAAAACCAGCGCGCAGCTGCTGATAGAGAAAGTTTAAGGAATAGATTTAGTAAAGCCCCTCCGTTTAAGAGTGTGCAGTAAACCAAAAAATTTCTTCCTCCCTTTTACGAGACTCGTTGCTGCCATTTCTGCCAAAAAAAAAAAGACATGCTGCATCATTCACAAAAACCCACACCAACACCCTATATATCCATGGTGTTGAGCTTTTCCTGCATCGCCATCCAAATGATGAAGGCTCACCTAGGAACATGATTGGAATACCAAACCACTTTGGCATGCAGACTAGCTATAGTAAATCTATAAGTGCAAAGGAATTAACTCTGATAGCATTCCAGGCTGATTTCAAAGAAATTGTTTTACCATGAGGAGAAGGGGTCCACACTCCACACCACATGCATAATCTTCGCCGGACAAATTTGGTCGGAAATCCACATGCAGGAGGGTGAAGCTTTTATCTCCTCAATAATCCTATTCCTTTCCCCTGGACATTTCCATTGTGAATGATAGAGGAGACTTCGATCAGCTTCTAAAGATTTACTCAAGATTTCTTGTACTAACGGACACAACGGCACTTTTTATATAACTTGTAGTAAAATTTACGTCCTTTAACGACTACCCGACCAAAACGAATTTAGAACTGCCACTGCTGCTGTTATACTGTTAATCATGCAAACAGTTCGAAAAAATTCTGCTGACATAATCAACATCATATACTAGTAGAAAAATAAACCATCGTTTTACAGTAGCTGAAATTTGGAGCAAACAGCAAGAGTTATCATTGGATCGCTACACGTCAAGGATGGACAACTTTTGAACCACCATCATTTAATTAATGGCTCCGTCTCTGTTGGCAGTTTTGTGGAGGTAAAGCTCCATTATGCAAAATTTATAGGAAGCTTCTTTATTTTGTCTTTTTTTTTAGTTTAATTTTAAAAACGTACCCCTCAAATATCTCGATCGAACCATTATACTATAAATCTTGTGTATCATATATTTTTGTCAGTATATCACTACACCACTATCTCGCCAACCATATAGCAGGTAGGACTAATTTTTTTTTATGATTTTTTGGGTGAGTGGGAATATTTATAATTTTGTTACATTTGAGAATCACCGAATTGGGATTTAAAGTTGGAAAAAGCTAAAAACAGCTTATTGGACTGTTATTAAGGCCAAGTTCCGCTAGGGAAAAAAAAAAGGAACTTATTTTTTTTGAATAAAAATTGATATATTATGTGAGAGTGATCTGTCTCATAAAGCAGAAAATAAATACTTAAAAAATAAGAATCTTAGGAGAATAGAGCATGGATAAAGTGTGTTGAAATGTGAAAAATGTATGAAAGTGTATGAAAACATAAAACGTGTATCTGAGTGTGTGTTACGTTTATTAATCATTTTGTTTAATTTATCGATAGTCCAATGAGCTGTCGATAAAAAGAACCCAAGAGTTTTTCCAGAAAGAAAATGGAGAGAGTTCATAAAAAAAAATTAAGGCTCCGTTGCGCTAAGGTTCCTTTTTTTTCATTTTACGAGACAGACCATTCTCTCATAAATACATTACTTTTAATTCAAAAAAAATAAGTAGATATTTTAGTTAGTGAAACACACCTGAAAGTTTCACCAAATAAAGAAGAGATGCATTTATTCCAAGTACTCCATTGGGAGTTCAAATACCTACCTCTCTTTATAATTAAAGTCGATCTCTTGGATGTTAATTTTAAAATTCTGAAAAAACAAAGAGTGAGAGAGACGATCGAGTAGATCAGAAGAGGCTCCAAATTCTTTGCTGGTGGCCTGGGGAGCTAGAAGGAATCTTCATAAAGAAGAAACTTGGGAAGCGAGAAATAGAAAAAGTGAGAAGTTGGATTTCTTTTTCTTTTGGGTCCTGAACTCTGAATTGTACGTTGGACGACAAATGGTTACCGTAAGGCCGACACTAGAAACCTAAAAAAAAATTAAAAAAATAAAATGAAGTTTATCGATGGTCATGGTTGAAGGAGGCTCTCGATCATTCTGTAGTGAATAGGGATACGTACATATATGTATATATATGTGTATATGTATTTTTTAAGTAACGTACAGTGTTTAATTTGGATCAACTTACGCGCACATCGGACCAATTCCTACTTCTGCTCACACACAATCGTATACAAAAAGGTTGATGTAAAAGATACCAGACACGTAACAGGTTAGTATACAGTAGTAGTAGTTTTCTACAAGCAGAATTTAAGAATATTCTTTGCCCAAAACTTCTACTTTGATAAAGCTGTGGGAGCCAATTAAATTCTGCTCAATGTACAAGTACTTGAGAGAGAGAGATATTTGGGCGACCGACGGCATTGGGTTTCCTGAAACTAGGAGTAGGCCTCTTGTGAAAGATACCCCTACACACTATGTGATTGTTTGGTAGTCACATATTACGAAATTGTGTACAAAGAACGTCATGCGTTACGATTCTTGGAGATGAATTTATAGTGTGCAGTTGGCTTCTCTGGTATCCTACTAAACTCTTTGGGGTAGGCTCTGTCTGAAAGATACCCTCAAGTGCAGTTTTGCATTGACAATCTTTTTTGGGAAGTCTAGTATATATATACATATGTGCCGGTTTTCCTTATACAAAAATTGTCACAAATTTTGATATAAAATTATTCAGAGTTTCACGCAAATGATCGGAGTTGTTCAATTTTTTAAAATATGTTGTTAAGAGTTTCCGTAAAAAATCAGTTCATTCGATTTTTATTTTTTTGGATAGGCAGCCCATTCGAATATTGGTAAGGCTTTATCAGTTCAACGAGTTTTATTTTGTAAAATATGACATGAATCAACTGAATGAACCGTTCAAGCACTTACGAATATCCGAATGAGTTAATTTTTTTTTACGAAAACTATTAAAAATACGTTTTAAACAAATTAAACTGCTCGATCCGATCAATTGCGTGAGACTCCAAAATGGATCCCTCAATCGCAATACTTGGTACTTTTCTCTGAAGACTAATGTGTTTTGATCTCTGATGAGTGACTATAGATTTTGATCAATCTAATTTAAGTTATTGCAAGCATACCCTATCCGGCTAGTCCTTCTAGTTGAAGATCACCAAACAGGGACCGTGGCGGGCCCATGTTGCGCAACTGCACCTTGCAGTTGGTTTACTACGCTGCTAATCACACATACATTTGCACATAGATTGTGCACAGATTTTGTTGTGGAGTCACTACGGATCTTACACAAATAATCCAAGCTGTTTATTAAATGTAAAATAGATGATTGGATTGAGAATCTATAGATATCGGATTAAACAAATTTTTCGCAAGAACCCTTGAATTTTTTTTTTACATTTAATGAACGACCCGGATCATTTGTGTGGATCTTTGGTGGGCATCACAACAAAATCTGTGCTCAATTTATCTTTGTAAACAGACTTACTGGTTGGTTTATGCTGTGAAAGAGATATAACATGCAATGCAAACGTGATGGTTAAGGTTTGGGGGTTGGTTATAGGGTGGGCTGGTCCTCAGTTGGACCGGGCTAGGGTGTTTGGGCTTTATTCTATCTTATCTAGGTGTTGGGTTGAACTGTACTATTTTATTTGTCTTGAACCCTTATAGACCTTTGGGTGTTTTGTGCTCTTTTGGTGTATCATTCAACTTTTTGTTAGATCTCCTTCCCCCTTTTTCCACTTTTAATAAAATTTCATCTTTTGCGGATAAAAAGAAAAACATGCATACTTACGTGTAATTTCATCTACCGATCTGCACAGCAAAGGCAGGGGGGGCTCACATGGCTGATCTAGCTGCAACCACGTAATATCCACCACATGACCACATTGCCTGTATCCATCAATTCTGGGCTAGCTTTATCAATTCACTTTCACTTTTTCAAAGTTGAACCTCAAAATAGTAGTATATAGTGCTAGCTGGAGGACCATCCTATATATATACACAGACTGAAGTCCCTTTCCAAATCTGCTATGGTGTCGGCAGATGTACGTGTCCCGGTTGCCGGTGGGGACGACGCGGCGCGACATGGACCAGAAACCACATTCCTCACAAGGAAAATGTGTATCCCTACAAGGCTAGAACTTTAATGGCAGCCTCGTCCGTTTTGACTATCGTTCACTCTCGATTCACTCTATCTATGTCTCTGTCTAATTTTAAAGGATATTATTATTATTATATCTTCTTCTATGAGAACTACTTTTTATGGCATTGAAGACAAAAAATTGATGAATCATAACCGATCCATTCGTGCTGTTGATCAATAATGCCATATAAATTGGTGAAAATGAAACCACAAGGACCAGATTGATACATATATATATTACTAAAACGGGGATATAAATTACCGACATGATATTAGTGCTCTTTTTAATTTGTTCTCATGCAATCTTGGGTTAATCAGTGGCAGGACGGCCGGTTTTGGACATACGCCGAGGATGCGACCGCATTGGCCCCACAATTTTTGCCTATTTTTTAGGGGCCCCTATATATATATATACGCCCTTGTATTATGTATATAAATATAAATTTAGTAGAAAAATGTTAGGCCCCAATTTTAATACAAGTTCAATATAGAAGACCCAAAAAATAAATGGTAAAAGATGTAATTTTTAAAGTTTGTGGTTTAGATTTTGTACTAGTAATAGAATTTTTGTCAAAGTTACTATTTTTGTCGCGAAAAAAACAAGAAGAGTGATATTTGAGTAATACATTCCGAATTAATGGAATGATTATCTAGCTTTTCATTATTATGGTTTTGAATACTTGACCGAGGTTTTTATTTTCTGTTGGTTCTTGTTCATCTCCGGTTATGGAGATTTTCGTTCCCTATGTGGAACTTTGTCTTCTCTCTCTGGGTATTTTTCATTGTACTTAGTGAGATCCTACCTAATTCACATGGATAACCTGAAAGATGAGGATCATTTTTCCTAATGGAAGGTTTCGGATTTTGGGTGTTTGTAGCCCTTTGGGCAATTATTAATGATCAAAAAAATAAATAAGTAAATAGTTCTGCCTATGGTAAGCGAGAAATTTTTGGGTGCCAGTAGTGTATCGTCCATGTGATACCCTATTGGCAATCCGGACTATCCAATTGTGTTTTGCACAGTCCGGATTTGAGAGAGAAAAAGTGGAGAGAGGTGGGGAAGGAGGAGGGAGAGGGATTAAATATGGACTGTCCAAAACACGTTTGGGTGGTCCAGATCGCCGATGGGTTTCGTCACATGATACCTGCTTGGCACCCAAGAACTCGTCACGGTAAACAAATGCAAGTTGTCCTTCGATCGGCTGCATAATTTATAGAAACAGAAAGGTTGATTTGTATAGCGTAGAAACTTTGGTATGGGCCGTCGGGCTTACATATAAGTGAGGCCATCTTGTTAAAAACTAAAGTCCTCTGGGCCTTAGAACAAAGTCACCGAACTAGTCATTTTGTTCTCTCTAGCAGCCTTCGTCGACAATGCTGGAAGAAACTCTGTAAAATGGGTTTGTTCCTAAAGATGTTCGTTTCGGTGAATTGACAAAACTGTTGTAAGATTTTTCAATTTGTTAATCATAATCTACTTTATCTACTTGGAGAAGGAGATGGGTGCTTACCGAAATCGAACCCTGTCTATAAAACAAATTCTCTACGATTTGGGGTAGCATCCTGTAACTGAAAACAGTGTAGAAATCGAAACTTCCTGCGACAGTTGATGATATCATTTCCGTCATTCAAATCAAGAAGACAACTTTGAATCACTTACCAAAAGAAAAAACTGGCAATGCTAATAGTAAAGCTCGCAATTTCTGCAAATCATCTCGGAAAAGCCACCCAAAAGAAATGGAAAATGATCTACCCAAAAAAATATAAGTTCAGGAATTCTGGGTACAACGCTCCATCCAAAATCACGCTTTTACTTTTTTGTACTGCTTTATTTCTTTAATTATGCCATCAGAAAGTGCATCAACATCATTGTTCTTCCCGTAAAACTTCACAAATTCCATGTTAGGGTCCATCAAGTACCTGCAGAATATAACAATACAATAAAAATCAGCAGAACCTAGGAATTTCTATAAAATATCATTCAAGTTGAGCAAGCCCATGTCTCGTACGAAAAATTTGGGATAATGGATAAAAGGAAAAAGAAAACAATTCTAAGATTTGTAAAATATCAGTTAAAGTAGCGAAGAAATGTTTTCATTTTCCGAGCACTAATTGGCGAGGAAATGTTTTCATTTTTCGAGCACTGTGAAGCCAACATCAGACAACTGTTTAACAAATTCCAGTAAAGATATCCACATGAACGGTATACATACATGACTATTGAGTGATCGACAAGGTAGTCTGAGCCTTCCTCTTCTGTCTTCATATAGTAGACTCGATATGCACGAGCAACTTTCTTTATCTCCTCCGGGTTACCCGTTAGCCCAATCAAATTTGGGTGAAATTCTGCGACATTCAAATTCAAATGGATAATTTGAATGACATTTAAAAAGCCTCAGATGCAACTATCTAGTAGTAGCGCATCTCCAGTATGCAATTCCGATCTTATGAAAATCACCTTTGACATATTCATGAACTTGCTCAACAGTGTCTCTTTCAGGATCAACTGAGATGAACACTGGTACTACCTCAATCCCAGCACTTTTCTCTGCACCATAAAATGTAAAAAGCAAGAAAGTCACAATCCTAAGGGTTAAAACTTAAAAGCACCAAGATAACTGCATATTCTCAAGTGAAGGATGATGCAATAACAGGCAGCAGTAGGGAGAGTCATGCCCTCTAAATTTAGGCAAGGAATGCATCAAAATAAAATTTGCACGCCTAGTCAAAACATTTGGCAAGAATTCTGCCAATAGTCAAAATAAATGTACCATCTTTTTCTCAATCCCGAAGCATTATTTTTATTCCTTCTTTGGGTCCCATGGTCCCTAAATTTGTAGGAATACATGTGTTCACCGCCAAAATACTCAGTAAACACATGATTTTCCAAGTAGTTCATGTCCACCAATAATACTATTTTATTGGTTTTCCACCACAAGAGATTGTTTAAATTTTCAGATTCTTATGAAATGAAATGAAACTTTGCAAAAAAACACGTGATGAATTTAAGTAATGAAAGATTTCCAATAAATTAGAGGTGTCTGATGTGCAGGTTAGGAGATTGGCATTAAAAATAGCGTGAAAGATGTTAAATATACAGTCTAATTAGAATAGACACATCATGCTCAAACATATGGCATCAACATTTCCATTTCTGATCTCATATTCATTAAGCACCAAATAACATGAAACAATTAGCGACTTACTTATTTTATCAACTGCAGCAGCAAGCTTTTGTAGCTCATCAGGGCAGATATCAGGGCAATGAGTGAAGCCAAAATACATCACCGTCCATTTTCCCAGAAAATCTCCATCAGTAACTGCCTTACCATTATGGTTGACAAGACTGAATGGACCACCAATGGCTGCTTTCCCCACAGATGGTCCCTGTTTTACTGCAATTGAAGCATTGTTTATATCTGTAGCAAGAAAATTCCAATCAGTACAAGTTCAAAATGTGAAAAACGATAAACTATTATGATTAATCACCCACTAAGTGTAGACCGAACGCATACGTTAATCACTCTCCGTAAAATGTAGACCAACTTATAAAATGTAGGACATAAATAAGTCCAAATAGGTTATAAATCCAAATAAAATAAGTGACAATAAAAGCAAGAAGCAAAAACATGAAGAATACGGTATTATTAATCCCTGTCAACAAACATCCAGTCCTTGGATTCCTACTTACGCCACATAAATCAAAGGAAAACGTATCCACGACTCCAACTGGGTATTGATTACTAAGGAACCATCAAGACAATATTCTTGAAAGAGTCCTATCACAACTTGTTTCTACTCAACAGCATGATTCACTAGTATCCTACTCACCGTAGGGATCTACCTTCAATATGCCGTCTCTTTTCGTTGTCATAGTAAAAGATCACACCTGCTCCAGTAGCAACCAGCAAAAGAAAGCTCAACCATGAGACAGGCTGCAAAGGGAAAATTGATCCATTTATCTTCAGCTATGAGTAATCATTAATGTATCGTTGGGACTGAGGAATCACAGTATGTGAGGCATGAAGCAGATACACGAATGATTCAGGAAATAAAAGGAATTCCAAGCAGTTCTGGATATAGGCGGCACAGCTCTTGCTTAATGTCTGGATGTGGTAGGGCCCATTACATCACTTCAATTCAACTATAGGGGAGACCGGGAACAACACTACCAAGACAACATTGAACATAACTAGTATTTTTTCTATTCACTGAAGAATGAAATAGTGAGATGGAGGTTTTTGATGTTCCCTTGAGAGGAACAACTAATATCTTCAATCCATTTAGATTGCCAGGGATTGCATTCGATAAAAAGTCCACTGCAAGGAAATTCAGAATGCTTTTATCAAATTAAGTTCGTTAACATTTTGGTACTTCAGAAATGATATTTTTTTCATTCAGATATTTGATTATCACTGAGGAAGGAAAGATCGAGATAGTGAATTGTTGAAACAGAAAAATGAATTTCATCAGATTCATCACTTACATTTTAGAATGTGAAGTCTACAAAAAAATTAAGAAAAAAGTAAATTCGTCAAAGTTGCACAAAAAAAAAAGCAGGTGCATAGTGTCCCAGAATCAATGTTCAACTCAGGAGTACTGCAAGACGAAGGGTGATTATACGCCTAGTATACAAAGAAGTGAACAAACACCAAGTCCATGTGTACAGACATTTGAAAAATCATATGAGGCCTTGTTGCAGTCTGTCACAGAGTTGAAAGCATTATCACCCGATATGATGATTTACTATAAATATCATCGTTTCAAAAAATGAGCACTCAGCTAGTCACAGACAAAAAAAGAAAAAAGAAGCTTGTGTTCTAGAGCCGACCCCCTCAAAATTATCAATGCTGAGTACCTAAACTTTGAGGCAATACTGAATAGTTCGACATTTCATTCATTCTTTTTTTTTTTGGTAAATGATGCGTTTTATAGCCAACCAAACAAGAATCTCAGGGGAGAACCCCTTGTACAAACAACTTACAAAGAGAACCTACTACAAACTACTAGAATCAAACTAGCAAACTAGAAAAAATGCGCCAAAGATCACATAATCTTTGGTTCTCTACAGTTTTAGGGATGCTCCTCCATGAACCAATTCTAAGTCCCATATTTTCATTCTGATTGTTCTTTTTTTCTTTTTTCTTTTGTTTGAGTAGGGGCCAGGGGAGTTCCGGTAGAGATTAAATTACAAGGACTGCAAAATTCAGCGAATAATAAGTAAGAAAAACATGCTCAGCAAATGTAGAATCATGTACAAATGCATGATTCTGACATTGGGGAGTCGAATTGCCATGAGGTGACCGATTATCGTATTCCGATTGACGTGGGGAGATCTAATTCCAAATTCTTCGTTAAAAATAGCGTTGGCAAACCCGTATAACTCGAAGGAAAATACAAAGAATACTGCTATTATAATAGGGTTTTGAAAAAATACGGTGAGGCAGTCACCCCAGCCAGCCCCCATCAATCCATCTCTGTCTCGGACAGCCACGGATCCAAAAGCCAAACCAATTACTACCATAGACTACTAAAAGCGTTCATTCATTCGCAATAAAAGCAAAGCATACAATTGTTTGTTATGAAGGAGTAATAAATATGCGTAAGCGATGAATAGAAAAATACCCCGCCACGAACGGACTTCCCCTGCTCAGAAGTGTTCTGTGATTGATCGGACTTGTCCCCTTTACCGGAATTACCTTCCGAAGATCCACCTGTGGATGAACTCGCTTGACTGGCGGTAGCAGTACTGGTACTGCTACAGAGAAATCTACGGTATATAGCATCCAGATGAATCTCCGATTGAGGGAGAGGTGGGCGGAGTAGAGACTGAGGAGGAAATCCATAGAAGGGACGAAAAGGGGGATTGGTTGATCTCAACTGGGAGAGGGTGATTTTGGAAGCGAGGGAACGATAGATGCAGCCGAGGGTTGGGTTTCTTGATAACGCAGTGGTCGCCATGGAAATGTGCTTCTTTGTTGTGGGGTCTCTCGAGATCTTTACTGGGAGTCTGACACAAATCGCAAGCAGAGGGAGAGGTTTTTCCTAAAACCCTAGACCAGCTCCCATTCCTTTCTCAAACAAACTCAAATTACATTTGGGTCTGTTCAAAAAAAATTACATTTCGGTAAGAATCTCGGGGATTGATTTCTACGCTTCCCTTTTTACCATGAGATTAAATTCTTAAATATTTGTTTCCTCCAAATCAATTACATTGTGTTATGTCGTCATGTTCTATTAATTCGGACCACTGTTTTGATGACGTGACGAAATGTAATTGATTTGGAAAAAACAAATATTTACACCGTTGGTGTAAAGAATTTAGACGGTGTTCCGGTTTCTAGAAAAAAGAACTTTTGGAAAAGGAAGGTAATTTCAAACTAAAAAATCACGTGTTTACGCAAATAATTTTCCTACCAATATGGATCTTGTTTGATAGATATCATTGAGATTTTTTATACGGTGCAAAAAAAATTAAAAAATTATTTTTCATTTTCATTATATTTGAGTTTGAAAATTGAAGAAAAAGAACTTTTAAAAAAAGAAGGGAAACTGGAACGGCACTTCTCTTTTTATCATATACACTTTTTTTGTCCTTATTTATATGAATTTACTTTTTCACCCTTGCAAAAGTTCATTTTTTCACACATTAAGGGACAATAGAGTAAATTCACATCAAATAAAGATAAAAAAGAGTGTAAATGGATAGTTTAGAAATCAATTCCCAAAATCTTGGTATGGGATATGATAGTCCAATGGAAATATTGGAGTGTGAGTGTATATATTCGCACAAAGTAAAGAATAAAAATTTGAATTTCCCTTATTAATTTGAGTAAAAGTTTAGAATTCTGGAAAATGATTTTTGTACCCCGCGTTTTCATAAATGCACTCTACTTCGAATTTTGGAGTATGCAATAAGAACAGAGAAGACACATTTTGAATTGTAATTATAAAAAAGTAGAGTGCAAAAATTATTTCCTAATTCAATTTTGTATAAATTTGAATCAAGGAATTCAGTGAAATTGACCATTGCGGGTTCAACTGCTCATACCTTAATCCACCACTCTTCTATACTCTTTTACGGACCCATTCGGAACTCATATTTATCATAGAGTTTTTGATTTTTAATATAAGACATTTGCACATTAAAATTATTCTAGCTTGAAACAATAAAAGTTTATGAATCATTTTGTTACCCTTTATTTAGGCTACAACAATACTCACATGCCTGGTTGTATATGAAAGAAATTAAAAAATGAGTGCAAAATAATATATTTTTTACTAAATCAAATTAAAATTATTAAGATTATAAAAAATTATTACACTAATAATATTCATAATAGTCTAAAATTAGATCAAAATTTTAAGAATATTTTAAAATAGCAGGGGGGCCGGAGCCCAACCCCAAGGTAGCTCGTTGACTACATGCATTCCAAGTATCATAAATAACGAGGTTCCTCCCCACAAACACGATGTAATACCTTTTATTGTCTGTCATTCTAAGTCTGAAGAAGGAACCTACAATGAAGTGAATCTCAGATGAAGTATACTCCGTGTGCTTTTAATGCTCCAGAAATTGCGGAGTTTTAAGGGGGTTTGGTGGTTCCTTCGGCAAATAAGTGGCCAGGTTTGAGGCGGCGGTTCTAGCGACATCTCCGGTGACCAAGGTTTTATTTTCTTGTTTTTATTTTCAGTTGATTCTTGTTGATCATCTCCAGTTATGGAGATTTTCGCCCCCTATGTGGAACTTTGTCTACCCTCTCTCTGGGGGATCCAGAGGTGCTGCTGTGCACCCCTGCACGCGGACCGTCGATCTCTTCAATTAACGGTTGAGATATTTTTTTCAATTTTGACCAGTAAAAATTTGTTTTTAATCTGGACCATTGATTGATGAGATCGATGGTTGTGAACTGCCCTACACGTGTACTACACAAGAATGTACTACAACTCCTTCGGATCCCTCTCTGGGTATTTTTTTTTTTCATTTTACTTGGTAAAATCCTATCCAATCCACATGGCTAACCCGAAAGTTAAGGATCATTTTTCCTAATGGAAGGTTTTGGATATTGTAGATGGGTAGTTTTTAATGATTAAATAGATACTCCTAAATAAATAGTTCCGACTATTATGGTAAGCATTTGCAAATTGTCCTTCGACTGAGTGCAATTTTGTTTATTCTTCTTAGATGGTGATCGAACGTTACCATCTCTTTTATTTGTTGAAATAGTGTAAGTTTCACCTCTGCAATACACGTTTTGATAAGCATGATATTATTTTGTGGTGGAATTCACACTATTTCAACCAATATAAAAAATGGTAATATTCACTCTCTTTTAAGGAGGGTAAACAAAATTAAATTCCGTTGCGCTGCGCTGCATAATTTAGAAATTAACAAAAGGTTGATTTGTGTAGCGTAACTTTGGTCGAGCCGTCGGGCTTATACTTATACAAGTCAGGCCGGCCAGCCCTTTTGTTAAATTACTTTAATAACGTCATTTGGACCTTAGAACAAAGTGATGGGGATTGGGCCCATATTTTCATATTTTGTTGTCTCTCTAGAAGCTAGCCTTCTTCACCAATGCTGGAAGGGAAAAATGGTTCCTATTCCTAAAGATGTTCATTTTGGTGAATTGACAAAACTGTTGTAAGATTGGACGATAAAAAAATATTACGGTGTTGAACAAGCCAAAAGGCTTTTGATTTTATCACAAGACTATTACGTAACCATTACAATAAGATTCACAAACACACACACCAATTACAATCACTTCTTATATATTCCATTAACATTCATAATTAATCACGTATGCATCGCCTTAATTTGATCTTTTACCAAATCAACTCTTAGTAAGACCATCTACCTCCTTCTTGACCACCCTATCCTCTCGAATCAGTGACCGAAGCTCGAGATTGTCGGAATCATCTTTGGTGCCAATGTACGAGCAGTTGCACAACTCGAGAGACGAGAAAAATGTGGCCTTGACTCCATTAAGGAGCTTTGCAGCCACACCATGGCCCTTTCTGGAACCGGGCACGCTATGGATTGTGCCTGGTGGTTTTTGGACCCTAGACTCAGCTGCAGAACTCTTCTCTTCACAATAGCCAGGGTTGATGCAATTCATGCACTTGCTACTTTTTCTCATTTATTGAATGGGCATGGAAACCAAAGTAAAGAATTTCTAGACCAACATAACATGGAATGTAGCACGACCATATACTGCAACCAAGGATAACTTACAGAACAGGGTCACTTGAAGGATTCAAATGCACTAATCTACCCCCACATACTTGGATTGATCAAATGGTTTTGTACCTATTCTTTGCCAACCAACTAGGGCTAGTTCTGTCGGCCAAGACTTTTGCATCTCACTAAGATATCAAGAATTCGAATCTCCCCACCGATATGTCGGTATTCTTCTCTTAGAGGGGCTTCTCATTTTTTTCTTTGTTTCTACCCTATAATGGGCTTATTTCTTGTATCGGTTGAGTTATTGGACTTGGTTGTCTCGTGGACTTTCACAGTGTCACGGATTTGTATTTTCTACTTCATATATGGCGTAAATGATATCTTTTATCAATTGAAAAAAAAAACATATTCTTTGCCTAAAAACTACATAAAGAATCCCTAAAATGGGAAATGACAATATATAATCATTGGAATCATTTGCGGTGAGATTGATATTTGATACTTTCTTTTATGTTTTCCCTCTTCTACACTTTCATAATCGACACACACGTAAAAAATTATCAGAGGGGAAGAAAGATGCATATTGTGATAAACTCGAGAAACTTTCTTGGTAAAAGAAAAACTACAGAAATTTTATATCTAACTCAATAACTTAAGTTATTAGTCGGTGATGTTCCAAAATTATATTAAATGATCACTTATTTCATATTCAAGCAATGTGGGATTGTATTCATTTGCATCCCCCTCATGTGTAGTCAGGGACAGGTCTAGGATTTTAATACAGTGGTGCTAAAAAAAATCATAATTTCTTTTTTACATAAAGTATAAATATTTCTTTTTTACATAAAGTATAACGTGAAGTTACTAGTAACTTCATAAATAAAGTGGAGAGCCATCAGTAAAAAGTGGAGCGCGAATATCAATTTCTAATATTTACCGTGACATTAGGAAAGCTAATTAATTGTGTGTACTAATTACAGAGTCCATGCATAATTGCTGCACAGGATGGAGTGATAAGCTCTGGCCTTATTCGTGAGGCCTAAGGTGAGAGTCGTGCATGAACAGAAATGCTTCGGTTGGGAGCGGATCCATGATTTTTGTGTTTTGTCACGTCATATGGAACAAAACTAGACGTACGTGAAAGTGCCACTAAATTGATTTGCATTGTTCAATCACATGATTCATTTGAAACGTCTGTCTTGTACTTCACGTCGAAAAGTAGTTGAAATATCGGGGACAAGTACTAATGTATTCATCTCAAAAGAATTATGTTGTAGCCCCTAAGTTTATAAGAACTTAATGGGGGCACTTGCCTCCATGTACTCGGGCTATATATAGCGATCAAACTTGAGTCACAGATAGTCTCAAATTAACGTATCATATGTATTCAACGTCACCAAATATCTCTGGAGACCCCTATAACTTGGTTTCAGGATTTCCCAAGCTGGGTTCATAGGGAAGCCTCCCTCGATATTTCTTTGATGCAGCAATAAAAATAACCTATTACCGATTGGGAAAAAAAACTGTAGCATTATCGTGCATGAATCTAATGCAAATTTATTCATAATGGCGTTAAATAATTAACGACCTACATTATGCCGGGTCTAGAACTTTCACGATTATCACAATGCAAACATTAAGCGGAACTTGAGCGATCCGATAAGTGACGACAATAATTTTACTAGAGCATTAAGCCCTAGGTGGAAGACGAGTTTCTCTCTCTTACCTTTCTTTCTAGCTGTTTAGTATGTCACGTTAAATTGATGGAACCCTAGACACTCTTTTATAGACAGAGAGAGAACCGGTTTCCTTAATGAACGTTATACTAATTACTTCCCATCAAAATAGAATCTATTTAGGAAATAACTTCTCTATTTGACCAATAGAATAGAATAAAGATATGGAGAATCCTATTAAATCCATAATCAACATGTGTCATATAAAACATGTAGGCCAGCACAATGACTAAATCAAAATTTAGTCTTACATTCTCCCACTTGGCCCATATGATAATGCTTCGTTCGTCGAATATATCCAATGAGATAGAGATCACCCCAAGTGTAGGGTATTTACGTCATTTGAAGCATAATAAACCGGTAAGACCGAGATCGTACCCACGAGAATAATTATACGGCTTTGCTCGGATTTGTAGAAGTAAGCAAGGTTTTCGGCTTTTAAGACAGCCAACTAGGTTTTACTTTGCGGTGGAAATAAAAACGGCTAAATTAAGCGAGAATAAACTAGGGAAAAAGGCGGATTAGGTCTAGGAATTACTAACACCCACGACTCGAGCTAAACTACATTTTTCACCCATATTACACGGTTTAACCCGAAAAATAGAATTCATTTGGCAAACGTCTCGAGCGACAGAGCTCCAAGCATCATGTGTGGTAAGTAGGCGAAGCTCTTA
>JAOTQK010000023.1:8157263-8168299 GCA_025642025.1 Rhododendron ferrugineum
GTAGCGCTATACACTTTATCCACTAGCGCTACCGAATCCCTTTGCTGCGTTTGACTACGTTGACCAACTGCCTTGGCGGTATCTCCTCTAGGTAGCGCTATAGGAAAAATGCTATAGCACTCGCGAAAGCTCTGGACGTTTCGTGCACCTTGTGTTCCACTTTTGAGCGCTGTACCAAATCTCTTGTAGCGCTCACGAATGCTCTGATCACCTCCTCACGAATTCTTGCTCAACACTTAGTCTCCACGACCCTCCTTGCTCTCAAGCTTCATCCCGGCCTTCCAGGACACCACTTATAAGCGCCACAACATCTCAATTCCCTGCAAATTTAGCACAAATACAAAATCCAACCACGTGCACGCATTAAATGGAAAATGAGAATTAACAGCACGTCTAACACGCTAATTTCCCCTACTTAGGCGCTTAAATCCATGTATTTCACGCGCCTATCATAAATATAAAGCATGTCATAAGTCCATACCACATCCTTCTTAATTTGGTCACAATCATAATACTATTATTAAAAATAACCCACTAGTGCAAGTCATGGCGGTTCTACATCACGATGACGTAGTGCCTTCCATGTACCACAATCACTAGCAAACTATTTAACATAGTCTTTAAGTGAGAAGCGTTTTCATAAGGTTGAACGATAATGTCTTTTGTCAAAGACTATTCCTGTAATTATTAATCATTCACATACATGTACGTACTATACATTACAGGAAATTATCAGAAACATATAATTAAGATCTCTCACAGTGTCAAATAATATTGTCATCATATTGCAATCCATAAGTTACAACTGTTATGGGTTACGCTAGACTCTTTCTATTAGCATATATCTTAAATGTCTTTGCATTAACCCCTTCATAAGTGGATTTGCAATTATAAGCTGTGTTTATACCTTTAGAGAAACTTTTATTTCTGAAATTTTTCTTAAAAAAGAAAATAGTTGTAGAATCATAAACTTTTAGCGACTTGGTAATGGTGTCGACAACCCCAAGTCCTAAGATAAAATTCCCAACTGCTATTCATGATGGATGAAGTATAGGGATGACAATCTCGACCGAACCGATGGGTACACGAACCGTAACCACTTTTTTTCCCTGAACCATAGCTGAAAAATTCTCCGTTGGTGCGGATATGATGGAGGTTGGAAGATAACCGAATGGGTTCAGTTACTATTGAGCTGATAACCGAACCGTTCCCCGAACTGAACCGAAATAGGTTATTTATAAAAATACCCTTGTGTATATATATATATATATATATATATATATATACGCATACACACGTATACCACTTAGGGTTTTCATTTCCCCACTTGGCCACTCCTCTCCCGACTCCACATCAGTTATACCTAGAGCACCAGAGCGGCGACTACTGTTCACTCTGTGAGATCTCTCTATCTCTCTTAGTCTCTTTTGATCTGGACTCTCTAATCTCTATTGCACACTCTCATCGTCTCTGTAACTCTATTTTTGCACGCTACGACTATCGATTAAGGCATTGAGCGATCATGAGATTTCTCTCTCTCTCTCTCTCGATTTTGGCAGGTAATCGATTGCAGCAGTCCTACGAGTCCGCACTCCGCAATCAGTCAACTGTTATCGTCTTTGGTTTCTCTCTCTCTCTCTCTCTCTCTCTCTCTCTCTTATGTGCTCGAAAATATAATCTGCTTGAGATCTATGTGCTTGAATTTGCTGCATATGTCTGAATATGTAATCTACTGAATATCGACTGTCATAAACATGTAAATAAATGTGCAAAATTTTTTTGCTTGAATATGTAATTGTAGCTTGAATCATATCTGAATCTGCTGGTGTTTTCTTAGGACTAGATTAATTATGTTTGAATCACCTGTCGGTTCGAGTGCTCAATCAACAAATTCGGTTGATGGTTTTGGACCATCACAACCAAGTGGTAGCCCCGTACCATCATCATCCCCTCTTGATAACCATGCAAGTGACAATCATACTCATTCATATGGCAATCCTACTGATGAAGTTGAAGTTTTATCAGATAAATCCGATGATGATGGTGGAAAAAGGTTAAAGAGTCCTTATTGGGCTCACTATAATAGGGTGAAAATTAGCAGGGTTTACAAGGCTATTTGCAAGTATTGTGGAGCAAAAAGTTCTGGAGAAACAAGGAATGAAACTTCGCATTTGAAAGAACACTATTTTCGAAAACATTAAAAGAAGGATAACATGAGGCAACAAGTTCTGACAAACAATTTCATGAACAAAGACCGTCCTCCGCTACTAACTTCATATAGTTTTGATCATGAGACGGCACAGAAAGAACTTGCAAGTGCTATAATCATGCATGAATATCCTCTTTCAATTGTGGACCATGTTGGATTTAGGAGATATTTAAATGCTCTTCAACCTTTATTTAAGGTGCCGTGTGGGAACACAATGAAAGCTGAAATATTCAATATTTATGAGTACCAAAGGGAGAAGACAATAAGTTTGGTGGTGAGTAATGCAGGTAGATTGGCTATCACAATGGACATGTGGACTTCAAGTAATCAAAAGAAAGGTTTCATGGCTATTACAGCGTAGTTTATTGATGATTCTTGGACTTTGCAAAGTCGCATTTTGAGGTATTTCTAACTTTCATCGCTATATTTATTCCTTTATGCAATGTAAATCTTCATTTTTTCATTTTTAACTAAATATCAATGTTGCATGTTAGGTTTATATATGTGCCATGTCCACATACAAAAGAAGTTTTATGTGACCAATTGTTGAATTGTTTGATGGATTGAAACATTGATAGGAAGATTTCAAGCATAACGATTGATAATTGCTCTACTAATGATGCCATGATTGAGATCTTTTGAGGGACAAACTTGATAATACATCGCTCATGTTGGGTGGAAATTTGTTTCATATGCGTTGTTGTGCGCACATTCTTAATTTTATTGTTAAAGATGGGTTGGATGTTATCAAGGTAGGTATTGAGAAAATTCGGGATAGCGTAGCTTATTGGACAACATCACAAAAAAGAGAGAATTTTATTGAAGAAATAGTCCGCCAATTGAATGTGACTAGTACTAAGAAATTAGGACGATTGTGTGACTAGGTGGAATTCAATATTCTTGATACTTCAAATAGCCCTACTTTATAAGGATGTGTTCAATCACTTAAGCAAACGGGATACTCAATATAATTCCTTACTGAATGAACGTGAGTGGGGGTTTGCTAGAGATGTTTGTCAGAAGCTCAAATTTTTTTTTTAAAGTGACAGAGTTGTTTTCTGAAACTAAAGACCCCACTACTAATCAATGTTTTCCAAATATATGTGAGATTAGACTTGAATTGAGAGATTGGCTCAATTCTAAGAATCAGGTGATTAGGGAAATGGCCAAAAAAATGGTGGAAAATATTGACAAGTGTTGGTATGTGGTACATGGTGTTGTGGGGGTTTATGTTGTGTTGGATCATAGGTACAAGATCAACGTGTTGGAGTTCTACTTTAAATTATTATTTCCAACAACTTATAAGGAAAAAGTTGAGAAAGTTCGTGCAATTAGTTCAAAATTCCTTAAGGAGTACCAAAGTCCTAATTCAATGATGGAGGGTATTGGCGACTCTTCTTCTCAATTAAGTTCCATTGATAAAGAGTCATTATCAAAGTACGATGTCTATATGCTTAGGGACTCGAAGAAAAATAGGACATCGATATTGCAAAATTGGAGTTGGATCATTATTTGTCGAAAACTGTCTTGCCAAAATCCGCGGGATTTGATGTCTTGAATTGGTGGAAATCACATCAACCCAAGTATCTAATTTTACAAGCCATGGCTAGGGTTGTTAGCTATTCCGGTATCGACGGTTGCTTCTGAGTCCACATTTAGCACGAATGGTAGGTTGGTGAGTCCACATCATAGTAGACTTCATCCCGATACGATGGAAGCCTTGATGTGTGCCCAAAATTGGTTATGGGCTGCCGAAATGAAAGGTAATAAACTTAGTATCTTGTATTTTTCTACTTTAATAAACTAAAACTAGTACTTCAGAATTTTTTATTTTATATTTGTTAGGTGAATCAACATCAGGGTACACTATATTAGATGATGTGGAAACGGGGGATTCGTGCGTCACTCGTGAGGTAATTGGCATTTGTCTTACGCCTCTCGTGGTTTTAATATTACATATTGCTCATATTAATTGAACTTTTTTGTTGTTGATATTAATTCACCTTTTCTTCCCTTCAATTTGACAAATATGAAATCGGCAAATGGAATTTGGCATTTCAAGATGGAAATCAGACTTGATTCTATTATTTTGTTTTTCCATCTCTTAATTCTGCAAATGGAACTTTGTTTTATTTCAAGATTTGTAATGTGGAGACTGGACCGACTGGTGTGCATGAGGGATGACCTCAACTTTGTTTCTTAATCTGCCTTTGTTTGTACTTTGCTCTGCAGTTGTTTATAGTGTTGTATAAATCTATTAGTAAATTGCATGGCAGCATGTGGCAACGTTTTGTTGTGAATGGTGGTAACTATTGAGAATGTTGGCAGTTGTTTTGTTTTGATTGAGGTTTTTAAAAAAAGATTGATTGGGGTATAAAATGGTTCACTGAGGGCGGTATAAAATGGTTCACTGATGGCTATTTTGAATGTTGGCAGCATGTTGATTGAAGCTTTTAAAAAAAGAAAATGATTGGGGTATAAAATGGTTTGGTTAATTGATTTTGTTACCAGATTTCGGTTATCCATTTGGTTCTACCCGATACCTGTTTGGTTCGGTTATAGTTACCGAGTTCCCTCCTCATTCGGTTATCGGGGTGGATATGGATGGTATATCGATTTCGGGGATCGGGGACAGAAATTCCCATATCAGCCCCGAATGCCATCCCTAATGAAGTAATTATAGCTACTTTGAAACTTTTGTTTGCTCCTTCACACAATAGGATCAACTAATCAAAAGTAAATTTTCTTCTGTAAAAACTTCAAACAAAATCTGATCTGAATAGCAAATAAATTCAAGATCATTAGACTTCCCCAATGTGAGCATATAATCTTTAATTTAAAAATTCATGAGAAAAACTTTTAAGTGCAAACAATAAATATCACTATAGCAAGCAAAACGACGTCAACATACGCATTTAATATATAAACTTACTCTCACTAATTTTTCGATATATACACCATTTAATAGTGGTTTTCCTTAATTTCAAAAAAACCAATGGTATCAGCAAACATAAGAAACTAATGGCAGGAGCTTGCTTAAGTCTAAAAGTTGACTTCTTAAGTTCGCAACAAAGTTCTCTTTACTTTTGTTGAGAAACCTTCAGGTTGATTCATATAGATTCTATCCTCTGAACTCTCATTCAAAAGGTTATTTTCACGTCCAAATGTAACTCCAAATCATAAGAATTACCTACCAACGCCACGATAATTTTATGAGAGTTCTTCTCGGATACAAGAGAGAAGGGCTCTTTACAATTACGCCTTTTTTCTGAGTGTAACCCTTAGCCATAAGTTTAACTTTATATCATTCTATATTGCCCCCTAAGTCAAGTGTAGTCTTGAAGACTCACTTGCAACATACTTTCTAGTATCATTATAGCAATCCAACGAAATTTCAACATTTCATTATGTTTCACTGGTTCGACTCATCATTCATGGCATCAATCCATTCAGTAAAATTATCACTTTATGCAGCTTGTGAAAATAAAATCGGATCAACAACACATTCTTATAGTTAAATCAAATAATCATACAAATAGCCAATCTCATGTGCCTTCGAGATATTCTTAATGCTATCTTCTTTAATTGTTCTACAATTTCTTTATTGGTGTCAATCTCATTATGGAGTGATTTGACAACTTACTTGTTGTTCTAAATCATTATATTGTTTAACAACGGTAAGAACATCATTCTAAGTTACGAGTGAAGAACTTATATACCTTAACTTTTGAATAACCACGTTGCATGGTTTATCACTTTCACTGATTTCACCATTCTTAAAGAATCTGAATGACTAAGTTCTATAATTCTCGTATTATCCTTTGAATTTTTCAGAGCAACCAATAAGGTCATTACAACTTGTTCAAAAATTCAAATTCATTTCATGTGAATAGAAAATTCTAGCCTCTGTTGAACAACCTTAAACATTCAGGTGTCGTAAGTTCGGTTTCCTTCTCATCCACAGTTCAAAAGAAATATTTGAAACTTCCTTACGAGAAACCTGATTTACATAAATGCAACAGGTTTAAAAGTATCTATCCACCACATAATGGGTATTTCGGAGTTACAAACATACTTCTAACCATGTCTAATATTGTACGATTACCTTTCAGCTACTACATCTTATTGTGTGTAACAGACAATTCGTAATATTTTTCACATGTCATACCTCATGACTTTTACATTTTCTGTTTACCCTTCCTACCTCAATAATGTACACCTTGATAGTTATTCATTGATTGAGATCTTCATGCAATAGAAAAACTAACATAACACAAAAAGTCATCTATAGGTGACAAAATAGGTCTCTTCATCAAAAGATATAAAAATTCATATCTATATGAATCCCTTTAAGAAACTCTTTATTTCTTGTGACTTACTTCTTTATGTATATGATTTGTTTTTACTTAATGCAAATCACACATATTAAGAGATTAATAAATACTTGAACTCAGAAAATTTTGTCACATATTAATCTCTCAATATGTTTCTTGAAACTACGTTTCAAACGATCATGTCACAAGATGAAATAATTTTCATTCATGAAGCTACTAACCAAACTAACATTATGATGCAACATAAGGAGAGTTCTGAATAAAATGGTCATCAATTTTAATTCGTTCAAAACATAATAAAAAAATACCATCATGATACAATAATTGGTATTTTCCAATCACTGTAAAATTTGGTTTCAAAACTTGATAAACATAACATCAAAATCTAGTTTGGACAAAGGAAACTAAATTTGTAAACTTTATAGAAAATACAAAATGATAACCAACTCTTAAATAGCGAACAATAAGACACAAAGTCCTTTTAATAAAAACTGTAGCCCAAACCTTTAGAACTCAAATGGGTTTATGTTTTCAACAACTTCAAATCTCTCCGCTTCTTGGTTATAAACATAAGTAGTAACTCATAATCAAATCACTTCATAGTTGAGGGGACTACAATTAGCTAGGTTTGATTCGAAACATACAAAAGTAGTAACTACTTTCCCTTTTCGAATCACTTCCTATTTACGTTTATGACAAACTTTCTAATAATGTCTCAACTATTTACAGAGGTGACATATATTATTGCCCTTTAATTCTTTTGAGTTTAATATCCTTAGTAGGCTCATTAACGCCAAATGGTGCTAACTTGATGTCCCTTTTAGGCTTCCTGCACTTTAATTCTCAAGCACTTTAGTTGAGTAAGCCAAATATAACATTCTAAGCACAATAAACATAATAGTGCTCATTTTAAACATTCACACAAACACAAGACTTAGTCCATTTTATTTCGTTCATACTTCACCCAAATAAAATAATTTCTCAAAAATAATACTTTATCAAGATCTAGTATTCAAAATGAAACTAATCTTGTTCATTTCAAAATGAGAAACTCAATCATTTAAATTGAAATGAAACCTACCAAGCATGTGAATGTGAAACATATATAATTAACAATGCACACATAATATATGTTCACTACAATCATGCTTTGAGTAACCAATAAGTTGACAATAAATTTTTGTCCAAACAGTAATAAATAGTGCAATAGTGATCTGTCTTTGGGATCATCTAATATTACACTATTAACAGTTATGGTAATTTCCTATCACTGATAGGACTAATCGATAAGGATTCACTATTAAGCAAGTTTGTTACCTTTGAATGTCCAATTCCAATCTCAATTATGAATACTTATAAATTATCTCATTCCAATTCACTAATCACTTAGAAGTGGTGCATCTTTGGGTCCACCTAATATCCATACAACTAGAGAACTACGATTTACAAAGTCATTATTCTTCAGCACTTAGAGATGGAAATAAGCTTCATATATAACTTGATATCTATGAATCATACTAATTGGACCACTTTGGTGACTACCAAATCGTATCGTAATATAAATATCAAATAAAATAAATGTTAAGTTTCAGTAATTTAATTGAAATCTATGAAACATTCCAGTTGGGGCACTTTGATGACTACCAAACCGTGTCTTAATACAGATTTCAATCAACATATCACTATTTAAAAAATTATCTATCAAAAAAATATCACTATTTAACACGTGATCATAATAGGTATTAAAATTTCATAAATTGATTAATACATCTATCAACATGTAGGTTGGATGGATCCCTTTGACGAAATACCAAACCGTATCATTATATAGAGTTAAATCAAAATAATAACTTTTCACGGACAATAAGTGAATCTTAAATTGTTCACAATTAGGGTTTTCATAATACAATTTGATATCTATGAATTATTATGATTGGGTCACTTTGGTGACTACCAAATCTCACATAATATAGATTCAAATCAGTAGCTCCCTTTATCGACATAAAGTGAATAACAAGTATTCACGGATAAAATTACAATATGACAAATCTACAAACCATTATGAATGGGTCACTTTGGTGACTATCAAATCGACCATAATATAGATTATTAGTCAAACAATAATTTTTCACATAACTATTAGGTGAATAGAGATAACAAAATTATTCACAATTCCCAACACCATAATACGAAAAAACCGTCATTAAACCATCATATAAATTCATAAAATACAATAGAGCACGATGGTCGCCGGTCGGCTTTAGTCTCGTGAGGAAAATCACGAGTATAGTTCATACATAAAAGTTGTCTTAATGTCATTTATTCTGGAAACACACGATAACTTAAATGAATAATTATTCTTTCATAAAGAATATTGTCGTCATGCAAATCAAAAGCACGAAGACATAAAACCCCTATATCATGATGAAGAATACATAATCAATTATATATGCACATGCATTGACCTTGCGCTAGCTGTCATTCCCCAAATCAAACTCATCTATGAGACCCAAAGAACATACATAGCATCAACTGATCAAATCCATAAAACATCAAATATGCACTGTATTAGACCCCATAAAATACATGCATGATGCATCAAAATATGCACTGTATTCACAGATGTGATCAACTTGATGAACGGAAATCGGCCAAACGACTGTGCGCAACCACCACACCCGTGTATATGCATAAAAATATGATGTGTACCCATCAAAATTAATGACTATGTATACAAATATTATATATAGTCATTCATATCCTCGCACAGCAAAAACATGCACTGTCTTAATGGTGGGTGAAGTATCATCCATTACTAACGCTAAGAATTGATACTCCGACATGCACGAATCGAAGGACGAAAACGAAATCAAGAGATTCACTTCATAAGTCGAAAATCATCAGTCGACATGAAATAAAATACATACCCCTAAAGCTGTTAATCAGAAAAAACTTGGCAATAACTTTTATGATTCTTTTAGGGAAAATCATGATGTTCTAAAACCATAGTGCTTTGATACCACACGTAAAATTATTTTTTATGGTGTCAGATAATTAACAACTTGCAATTATGCCATGGTCTAGAACTATAACGATAATAACATATACAATCAAGCAAAACTTAAGGAATCAAGAACGGCGTACCGGATCTATTAAGCTCTAGGTGGAAGACGGGTTTCTCTCCTTTGCCTTTATTTCTAGCTATTTAGTATATCACGTTAAATTGATGGAACCCTAGATGCTCTTTTATAGGCAGAGAGAGGTCCGGTTTCCTTAATGATCATTATACTCACTTCCCATCAAAGTGGAGTCTATTTAGGCGACCCCGAGTCCCTGCCGTGCCTTTTTCTCTCCGCCATCTGCATCGCCCCAAAACCACACCATTTTGGGGCCAAGCTTCCAAGCCGTTACCTTTTTGCTCATCTCTCTCGCACAAATGATCTAAGCCGTTAAATAATTCTAAAATAATTTTTTAAGTGACCTTGTAAAAAAATCAACTTAGTTGGATATTTATAAATAATTCACCCAATTTTTGAATTTTTCATTCAGATTTTAGGATATCCCGAATGAATACTAAAGAAATGTTAGACAATTGTGTGCTCAGTATGCTAGTGATCTGAACCATTGATGTGGTAGAGATTATTGAGAAAATTATTCAATAAAAAGATTATATTGATTGGATATCGTCAAGTATCAAAACGCAAAGATTATATAAAAAATATGAATTGTTTCAATGCCTATTGATGTCCGGTCAAGACAAATTTTTTAATTAAGGCTCTTCTTAACAATCTCTACAACATCAATGGTTCAGATCATAAAGATACCGAGCACACAATTGTCTAACATTTCTATAGTATTCATTCAGTATTCAGAATCCTAAAATCTGAATGAAAAATTCAAAGATTTGGATGAATTATTTATAAATATCTAACTGAGTTGATTTTTTACAAGGTCACTTAAAAAATTATTTCAAAATTATTCAACGGCTCGGATCATTTGTATGAAACCCCGAAATGAGTCCCAAACAATCATACGTGCGAGAGAGATGAACAAAGGGTAAAAGCATGTGAGCTTGGGCCCAACAGTGTGGTTTTGGGGCGCCGCAAATGGTAGTGGGAAAAGGGCAAGGCGGGGACACTTTTTCGAATCTTAATAGTTGCAAGAACATTTCACAGTTATAAATAACAACACTTAGATATTCTACACTCACATAAAGCTTAAGTCTTCTCTCTTGACCTATCTGTTTTTTTTTTTACTTTAACTCAAAACAGTTCCAAACTTTCGAGCAAAACGACTATTGCTAATCAGTTTATAGCTCCATGGATCCCAACTCATGAGAAGTCATAGTACCTAGGAACCGTTACCTCCTATTTTTAGACCCGTTTTTGAAACAATATTTCCAAAGCTCTACGTGGTCATCTTCACCTTGCTTTCGATGGTCCCCATTCTCGTTGACTTGTTTGAAAAAGAGAGAAGCCCAGTGCTTGCCTCTT
>JAOTQK010000023.1:8204518-8229211 GCA_025642025.1 Rhododendron ferrugineum
TTAGTTTACGTTTTCCAGGTCCATTAGCAAGACATAACCATAGGTCCACAACCATTGAAAATTAAAATAAATATTCTCGTCTACAATTAAAAATGCATTTCATGAAGCATTAAAGAAAAAAAAAACAAGACAGGAAAAAAGTTACGTTAAACTAATTTGATATTGGACATGTTCGACTATCATGACCTTAGGCATGTAACAAAATTATTAAAAAAGAAGAAGAAGAAGAAAGTAGCTTCAATGTGATAAAGAAATGGAGTCAAATGAGGATAATGTTTTTTAGAAGTTAGAGTTTTTTTTTAGACGTCGAAGACTCAAAGGAAGTGTTTTAGAGAGTCGTTGTTTTGTAGAAGAAATGATTTTGGTTGGGGTCTTGCGATAGTGGAGTATCAATTTAGATTAGGTCCTTAGGAAATTTTGAATTTTAATAAAAAAAACAGTTATATTAGTAATGGAAAATATACAAAGAGGATTTATGATCATTTTATACTAAATGGTCATAATTAATATTTGTCTCTAGGGCTTTTATGATTAAGTATATATTTTTCATTTGGTCATGTGCTCTAATATGAGAGCATAAAGTTAAAAATTAATTATGACTATTTAAGGGTAAATTATAAATGTAATTAATTTAACCATATTTTTACTATATATTATATCATAATAAACGTAATTATATTAAATATATAAATTTTCGCACATAATATTTAATATAATATAATATATATTATTATATATATAAATATTTTATTATATATTTTATGTAATTGTTTTACGTAATATATATATTATCTTTAGGAATGAAACACAAGTTAAGCGTGTAGCCCAGTGGTTATGCGCCCTCATAAGGAATAGGAGGTCGGCGGTTCGACTCTTGGGAGAGGCATGTGGTTGGATTATTCCACACGCGCCACGTGGAGAATCCATGATGATCCACGTGGCGGTCAAAGATTGGGCCACGTGGCACCCAAGATTTTTTTAATATTATTTATTTGGCATGACATTCGGCGACTAAATACGTTTTAGTCGGGGAAAGTTGTATTCGGCGACTAAAAGTTTGGTCGCCGTATGTAAATATGATTTTTCGAAGGGGTTTAAATTGATTAGATACGGCGACTAAAGTTAGTCGCGAATACCTTTCGCGACAAAATTGTTTTGTCGGGAAAAACAAGATTCGACGACAAAAAGTTTTGGTCGGCAAAAACTTTCCCAGACCAAGTGTCGCCGACCAAAGTGACGACCAAAAAATTAGTCGCGGAAAGGTTTTGGCAACTAAAAACAGCCATTTGGCGACTATTATTTTAGTCGGCAAAAGTGTTTTTTCTTGTAGTGCATGACAGATGAGGACAATGAGCCAATGTTTGTTCGTCTTGCTGTAAGTAATCATTAAAATATGGTACTTTTGTTTACCAAAAAAAAAAAGAGAGAGAAGAGAAGAGAAAGGAGAAATGTTGCATTCAATTATGTTATGTATTTTTTTTTCTTATTGCAATTACCTTTTAAGATTTTTGTGTTTGTCACCTTTTATGTATCTTATGAATTTATGTAGCAACCCTTGTAATTTCTTCAGAACCCTCAAGCATGTCTAACCTTGAATATATAGCTGCTCGTATTGTAATTTTGATTATTAATTTGTGTTGTAAATAGGAGGAGTTTGATGTAGACTTCAGCAACCCACACGTCAAAGCCGTTACTGATTACATGCTAAATGGACGTTACTCTGACTACCGTCATGAACTATATCGTCGCGTCAAGTCATTTCCCACAATAGAAGAGGCTCGTGAGCACCCAGATGCTGAAATAGATCCCAACTATTGGAATCACATATGTGATTATATGAAGACAAAAGCATATATTGTAAGATACGATGAGCTTACATTAATTAGAAAGAAACCTACCGAGGTGCATATGTGTTCTCATTTTTGAATGTTCAATGCAGGAGAAGAGTAAAGCAAATACAACCAAACAATCTAACATGAAAGTTCTTCACTGTTGCGGATCAAAGTCTTTTGTACAACTTCGAGAAGAATTGGTAGGGTATTTTTATACAAACTGCAGACAAGATATCTAAAATAATTTGCTTTTGTTAGAAAGATATTATACCCATATTTATTTTACTTGCATATGCCGAGCAGAAAGAAAGTGAGATGGTAGGATCGAGTTTTATAAAGCAACTCATTGCAAGAATGGGTTTTGGACTTCTGATGGTGCTGAAAAGAATTATGTACGTCCGTTTTTCTTCTAGTGGACTAATTCCAATATTTGCTTATGCTAAAATGCAGATTAACTATAGTTATATCTTTTTCAGAATGAAATGATAAAACTAAAGAACCAGCCTGTGCCAGAAGGTGAGACACCTATGATAGAGGATCAAATATGTGACAAAGTCCTTGGTCGTGCAATAGGATATGTACGTGGTCTTGGCTACAGAGTGAGACCCGACACATAAATCAAGGTAGCACATGCCATGCGTGGACAACTACAAGAATGTACAAAGAGGGCAAATGAGGCTGATAGAAGGGCAGAGGTGGCTGAACGATGGGCAGAGGTGGCTGAACAAAGGGCAAAGGTAGCTGAAAGAAGGGCATAAGAATTAACTGAGGAGGTAATCTCTCAACGGTCTACCATGGACTCTTTGACTGTGAAAACAAATCGCCTAGAGTCATTATATGAAAAACTTGCCTCGAGAATGGACATGGGGAGTTCACCTACATCAACTTGGTAATATGTCTTCTTCACATTGCATTACTAAGCGAAGCCTAATGATAAGTTTTTCCTCATCATGAAATATGTTCCCTCACTTGATATGTAAATAGGGGAAAGTCTACAATACACACCCCTCATTTGAGTGTGTATCATATGTACCTCAAAAATGTTATGAATTATAGAGAAAATGTAACAAATCGTATTGTTAGAAAGTTACGAATTGTAACAAGGTTACGAGATACACCAAAATGTTATGAATCATAATGAAAATGTTACGAATCGTACTGCTGAAAGGTTATGAATTCTAGAACAAAAATTACGAAATACACTAAAATGTTATGAATGAACCATAAAATAGGTACATATGGTACACCATTTTAAGGGATGTGTATATTTCCCTGTAAATAGGTGTCTAAGTGAACTTAATCACCCTAGTCATAGCTTAAAGGATTAGTTAGGACTGTAAGAGCATTTTTCACCTAGTGTCTATGTAGCACGGACACGGGACACAGACACAGACACGACACGACACTGACACCCCGACACGCAAATTTTCAAAAAATGGGGGACACGTTATATATATATATAAATAAATAAATTAAAAAAATTTCAAATAAGATAAAAGTTTAACAATATTATAACAAGATAGCCCTAAATCTGATCAGAGAGAAAGAAAGAGAGAACACATTCAAACAAAGAGAGTGTCCTTAAAGTGTACAATTTGATCCATTTTAAGAGTCCTTATAATTGCATTTTACCCCCAAAGTGTCCTGAAAGTATCCGTAAAGTGTCGGACCCCAAATATTGGAAAAAAAAAAAAAAAACAGGACACTCCGGGAGAAGTGTCGGACACGTGTCCAGGAGTGTCGGTGTCCGAGAAGTGTCCGATACCGGTACGTGAGCTCCGATGAAGTGTCTGTGCTACATAGCCTGGTGCCATTCTCCCAGCCCTACAAAATGTTCTAATTCAAATTTTGTAAAGGTTGAGTTAACAAAAGATGGGACAAGTGTCCCCACTTCGCAAACTAAGAAGGAATTGGGGCTGCATCATGAATGAGTTCACAGCCTATATATATGCACCAGATCTTGTATTTGCCTCTCTCTCTCTCTCGAGTTTGTAATTGAATGTTCAGTTCTCAGGGAACTTATGACAAGCTAAGAAGCACAGGCGCGTCGACCAACCTCACGTGTCCATGTCACGTCACTCTCTGAAACGTGTCTAACATGACTAAATATGCATCTAATTTTTCTATTATGTTTTTCTACTCAGACACTAGGGATACTATTGAAACATGTTAAGAACAAAACATGTTTAATACTGTGTTTTTGCTCTGCATTTTGGTATCCTAAATAATAGGTTATTCAGTCCAAAACTACTTCAAGGGTGATTAATATTTGTAGTGTACCCGTTTCTGGTACTGGTACTCATTGGATAATTGTGAATACTCTATGTTGCATGCATCTAATCATTTCCACACTTATAGGATTGATATTTATGCAAATTTTGAAGTGTTGCATGCTTTTGGATTCCCTAGAATATGAATCCAACCTATGATGACATTGAACTTATGGCATTTCTTGGATAATATTATGACATTGGACTATTACTGTTTTTGGGTTCCTTCAAAAGTGGCTCACTACTTTTATTACCTTGCAACTCCAATTGATTTTAACCATCTTGTACTCTAACCACGTTTTGAACTTTGCAGATGAACTATGAAATCACTTTTTGGCAGAATGGAGCATGGAGTCACCTTTTGAAGTTGTTCAGAACTAATTTGGACTTAGTTAGAGCTTGGAGTATAAAGTCCACTTTTTGCTACTTTATCATGGACTTTACCTAGTATTTATAGTTTTGGATGTGGTGTTACTAAACACATATTGGAAAACAAGTAGCTTGTGGGATTTGTTGTTTTTGGGGATGGTTGATGACGGTTTGTTGCTTTTGAGAAACATATATATTATGTGGTTATTAATGTTGTCAAGGATTTTATTGTTAATGGTGTATCTCGTGACTACCTAGTTGGTTCTTGGTATTTTTGAAATACAAGCTAGTTGTAGTTACAAAAGATATTTGCAGCAGAATTAATTTTATG
Source organism: Rhododendron ferrugineum (assembly GCA_025642025.1). Taxonomy (NCBI): domain Eukaryota; kingdom Viridiplantae; phylum Streptophyta; class Magnoliopsida; order Ericales; family Ericaceae; genus Rhododendron; species Rhododendron ferrugineum. Next base: position 8,209,321 of record JAOTQK010000023.1, read on the forward strand.
ACCAGCGCAATCCATCGTTAAAAAAAAAAAAAAGTGCAGCAGAATTAATTTTGTGACCAACGCAATCCATCGTTAAAAAAAAAAGTGTTTTTGCGACCAAACTCTCTAGTTGTCAAAACTGGTAGATGTGAAGTCCAAGGACATTTTTTGCGACAAAAGAAAATATATTCGGCATAACCTTATTGTGACCGGATCCATGTGGTCGCCTAAGGTGGAACATATTGAGACCACATAGTAGTTTGGTCAAGAAATACCAAAAACGACCGGCTTGTTGCGACCAGCTTGGAGACCACACCTTTTGGTCGTTGTATCAATTTGCGACCAAAATGATGACTTTTTGCAACCTTCTTCTTGGTCGCAAACAACACAATTTCTTGTAGTGGAACCTGGGTGGGCTTAAATGAGTTGGGCTTGGGATGCTGTCTGTTGCCCGGCCTGGCCCAACCTATTTTGATTACGTTTTTAATTTATTTTACACTATTTATGAAATTTATTCAAAAAGGAAAGAAACTAACAATTTAAGGCTTTGCTTGGATGACCAGAATATTTTCAGTAGGAATAAGAAATGATTTACAAGGAATCGAATTCCTAGAAATTTTCTTGAGTAGGAATAAAAATACGATTACTATATAGGAATTTAATTCCTAAAAATATAATAATATCTTAAAATTTTACTCTGGTGTTTGAATTAATTCAATAATCTAATGCAATAAATAACTATTTTGGAAATTTATCATAGTCAACATTTTCTTTGTTTTTTTATTGATTGAACTAGGAATCTATGATTATCATGGGGTAAGAGAGTGACCAGATTCCTACTCAATTTGGGAATGTGATTTCTGGTTTGATGTATCATCGGGAATTACATTCATATTCTTGTCTCTTCCAAGCATGGGAATCACGAAAGTATGACATCACATTCATATTGTTGTCTCTTCACGAAAGTATGGCATCACCTCTTTAATTCAACCGAATATGGACCCGTGACTTGGTTTTGTTTCTTTAACTACCCACCTGAAAATCGAACGGTGGTTGTTCCATTGAATGCCCAAAATAATTAGCCAGAGAAAAGTAGTAGATTGTTCCAACTTCCAAAAGGCTTTTCCAAAAATGGATTCATCATTTTTTTTTTCCTCTTCTATTTTTAATAACTCAAGTGTCTCTGGGCCATCGATTCTTCATAAGCTTCAGTAATCTTTAATGTACATTCAACATTCAACATTCTATTTGAATGGAGTAGCCCAAATGAGAAAGGGGATGTGGGCAAATTGACTTGAATTAGTATATAAAAATGATTCAGAATGATGAGAGTACAATATAGTATTGCTACATAAGATGATGTTCGGAATATGTAAATAAGATACAGAAAACTTAACGTAGCAATTAATAACGGAGCTATGCGGAGTTTTAGTATTACTTTCGGTCCTAAATTATGTGTTTTACTATTAATTCGTTCGCGATAAGAAGCTAATGAGCAAAAGTTCTATGGCTTCAGCTTCTGGGTGTAGATATAGTCAACATGAGCAGCCAGAGTCCTCCTCATCAAGCACTCATCATCTCCTACTCCTTCACAGCTCTCTTCCACCACCACCTCTGTTTTCTGAGCATCAACAACCTAATCAAAACGACAACAAAAAAACACATGTAAGAACCAATTAAACCAAATCACAAAACCCATGAGCAAAACCAATAGAACCTAAGACTGAATTTCAACAAATTGAACCTACCCCATGTTGGGTTTTCACGAGGTAGTGCTCCAGAGGGTTTGGCGCGGGGCGGGCGGCGTAGGATAGCGTGGAGCAGAGGAGGAGGAGGAGGCCTAACGTGAACAGGGTGATAAGTTTTGTGGACATCTTTTGTTGTTTGATAGGCAGCAATTAAATGGTTAAGGTTGGGACTTGAGATCAGTTGGTTAACTTATGGCTTGTACACAGATGGGACTTGTGGTGATATTGGTATTTATAGAAGAGGATAAGAAGAGACGACCATAGAATTTAAGAGCGTGTGAACTTGAGAGAGTGGAAGGGCGACTTTAGTCTGGTAACGTTAGATTACATATTTACGTTTAGAAAATATGCCGACATATAGTCTGGTATAGTGGGACTCAAGGGGCCTTTTAGAGGCAGAGTGGCCGATCTAGATATTCACCAACAATCGAGCAGATAGAAGATCATTATTCTCTCCGCCCCTAAAATATGCCGACATATGTTACTTTTGGTTGTCTCAACAAGATAATTTTGGTTCAAAAATAATGGGCAAAAGTCGATGAATTCACTTTTCTACCCTTTCTTTGTGAAATTAGTTACCAGCAACACGAAAAGGTAATGATGATGTCCCTAAAAGACGTGAAGGTTAAAAAGAGAAAATACAAATATGAGGAACTCGATTATGTTTCCTTAATAAGTTGAAATTTTGTGAAGGCATCAATAAATGAGGATGGATGGAGTAAATTTTTAAGGACTATGGTAAAATTGTTTAGAGTTTGAACTTTGATCAACTCACACATGATGAATAATTATTGTTTGGTTAAGCGCTCTTTGGTTCAACACATGGATATCTCGCCGAAGTGAAAATCTGGGGATTTGGCTCGCTTTTGTTGAGAATCGTCCGGATTTGGCCAAGTGATACTATATGAGAATGCAAATAAGTGTATGGTTGGCATGAGGATCACATGTTCGAGTCCCATATAGGTCATTGGTCAAACATCTCAAACCTTAGACTTTGAGACCATTGGAATAATATTTACCCGATTGTTAACTTCAAAATTAGTCGAAGTGCATACGCGAAATATACGATTGCTCTTCTAACAATTATTACACTTGCTTTTCAAAACACCTCCTTAATTTTTCATCTTAATTAGCCATTAGACACCTCCTTTTTCATCTTAATTAGCCATTAGGAAGGTGTGGGACGTAGTTTGTTTGCCAATTGCCACACCTTCAAACGTTGGCTTCTGTTACTTACTAAAAGAAAATACACAAATTTCCCCCATAAAATAAAAAAAAATGCGGATTGAATTTCTTCTCGGTGCAATATGCGCCCATTGTGATTTACTGTTCCATGATGATATCAATAGCACTTACCATATAGCACTATCGACTGGATTGGGAAGACCTTGCCCAAATCTCTTGGCGGCCATGAACTAAGAAACCCCCACTTTTTCGGTTTTCTGGTTCCTTACCAGAAATGCAGCCTTGCACATCCAATGGACATCAGCTGTACTGAGATTGTAGGTGGTTTATCTACTCAACATTAATGACTTACCGAAATTGTAGCTGTCAATTCATTGATTTGCAACAGGGCCGGCCCAGGGGTAAGCCCCGCAAGCCCTCGGGCTTGGGCAACCCCCGGGCTGGGGCATCCAAAAAAAAAAAAAATTTTAGGTTAGATATAAATATAAAGAAGCTTCCCATATTCACCACAAGGCATCTGTTTGGCACTGTGGCCAACGCATATGGTCAAAGTTCACAACGATCCAGGTTCTATTCATGGTGTCTCCCTATTCATGGTGTCTCATTCCCTGTTTCCCCCCTTTTTTTTTTCCATTTTTATTCTACCTCTTTTTGTTTTCCTCCCAATCCACAATTTATTTTTTTATTTTTGTTCTACCTCTTTTTGTTTTCCTCCCAACCCACAATATTACAAAAAAAAAATCCTAAATTATTTTTGTTGAAAATTTTCGACTTAACAAACACAATAGTGGAGTAATGTAGATATATCCTTACATTTGATTAAAAAAAGTCATAGTTAAAATAAAATTAAGCGAGCTAACATAGTTTCTGTTTGGAAACTGATATTAGCACTCCAAAAATTGATTAAGGCACTCCAAAAAATAAAGGGAAGTGGCTTTGGAATTACACTGATATTGGAGTGCCTCCATCAATTTTTGAAATGCCAATATTAGTTTCTTTTTTGTTTTTACCTTCGAACTATCATTTCGCAAGAGAGATTAAATAGATTGGCTATGATCTCAATTGAAAATGATTCATCGTTCCATTAAGAGCATTTAGGGACCCTTTTTTTTTGTAACATTTTACATTTTTCAAGACAGACTATTCTTGTCACATATATCAACTAAAAAACCGAATAACCAAAACTTAGTGGAATGGACCCCGAGTTCATGGATAAGTAAAACATGATGACTTAATTGAGAAATTTGCTTTAAAAAATGCAAAGGGAAGTTATTTTTTTTAATCGGATCATGCTAATTATAAAGCACTATAACCGGAATTACATTTTGACGTTGATTTTTACGATATTATTCAAGCTAAAGGAACAATATGTAACTTTGATGTTGTTATTTTTTTTGGTACTTATATGTTTGTTTTTTTAAATTTTGTATGACTTAATAGTAGGTGGGCAACAAAGTATGAGGCTAGGCTTGGGCAACTCTGGGCCGGCACTAAGTTTAGTCATGGCCACAATTTTGATTAATGGTGAAGCTTGATCCATATATACATACAGATATTGTCGTAATTAAAGCAAAAAGTGATTTCTTTATTATGATAACAATATGTGATACGATAGAGTTTAAATTTTGTCCGCTGAAGGTAGAAATGCTACCGTTTCCACCACTACTATTCGTGGGTCTCACCGTGCGTTTATTGCATTAATTTAAATCATTCGTCTTGTAGAGCCTGCTGAATAGTATGTTCACGCACAAAATCAGCTTAATCGGACATTGATAGGTGTATGGAAAATTAAATTTTGGTTTATGAAAGAAAACAGTTTGATTCTATCTAGCTACTAATTTTAAAGTTAAATTGTCCAGGTGAACGGTTCATATTACTGCAATAGAAATACAATGTGATCCATTATAAGTGGCGGAAACGGTAGGGTTTCCACGGATCTGAAAAGAATTTTAACACAGTGTCAGTGTGAGCGGTAACCATCAGCTTGTTAAAAAAACTGCTATGCAAAATGAATGAAGGAATACTACTATATCACGTAGTCATGCAGATATCATATACTATTGTTAGTTTATTTGTTTTTTTTTTTTCAGCTTCAGTCAATAAGGCGGCTGATAGCTACATACTGGTAATTAATGCTAATCATATCCTATACATCTATCTTTCTTTCTTAGCCGAAAGCATAACTCTGACCCTGAAGTCAATGTCATGATTATCAGAACTAATGTAAAGCACTAAAAGTAGTATTAGTAGTTCTTAGTTACAGAGGTGGTTGCCACTCTTCTGTTTGTGGTTTCATCCAAATTCCATTGGATGTTTTTTCTTTTCCTTTGGCCTTCTCTTTTGCTTCAAGGTTCTTCTTGTAGCTACAGTTTCGGCCTCCTCGATGTACCCTTTGTCGAGTTCTAATAAAATTTTGTTGCCTATCAAAAAAAAAAAAAAATAGTTATATGTATAGTTTATTTGTGATTTGGCAAATAGAAGGATTATTCAAAGACCGGCCCGGATTCTGGGTAGTTTTTAACACATTAGTATATCATTTAATTTGTGCTACTCTATCGCAGTTTTAAAATGTGTCAAGATTCTCTTCAGCCTCTTTTTGGGACCGATCCTATTGATCGATTGCGTTTTTAGACCGTTTCTAAGCTCACTATGATAGGAGTATTAATTACTCTACATGTAACGATTCCGCTCCAGCTGATTGGCCTTTACTTATATTCCACATCTTTTTCCACATTTTTTCCCGATGTGGGACTACTAGGCGGGTTCTCACACTACATATAGTGGATTTTGCCAAGAATAACAACCCTGTAAAAAATCACGTTGGTTGGATATATCTATCCATGCATGATAGAAAGGTAGAAATATAGTATTTGTCTTGAGATAAATATGCTCCTATTATCATACAATGCGACATGATTTTGGACAGAAGTTAGGTTTTGCAAAAAATCTCAAATATGAACAGTTTCCATAATCAAATTATACTAAAAAGGGCATGAATTACTTCAAACAGGACTGTCCGAGTGGAAACTGAGACGATCCTCATCCTCCAAATATCCCTTCTAGATTCCAATTCACATCGCTCTGAAATATTTTTAGCCCACCTGCAACAAGAACTAACATTGAAAAAAACCCAAAGAAGAATAGCATATATCCATAGAACTAAAAGAATTTTGGAGGTATGAAACAAAAACTTAATTTTGAGCGAATTTAGTTTCTAGTCTATTGTAGGGAATCAGTCCAAAGTATAATCAACAATTTGTAGTCATTCTCCAAGCTCGGGTAATGAATGGTTCAACGGTTCATAGTCTTCTTTTGATCATTAGAATTCAAAGTACACAATCAACGGTTCATCATCAATCAATCAATGTCAGCCCTGATTGATGATAAACAGATGATTGTGTATTTTGAGTTCTGATGATCAGAAGAAGACTACGAACCGTTGAATTAACCAAGCTTGGAGAATGACTATGAATTGTTGATCACTGGCATTGATTGATTGATGACGGACCGATGATTGTGTATTGTGGGGAATCAAAGCTAAAAGATATTCACAAGTATTTGGATGCAGACAAAATACAGGTTGGTGAATAGCAAATCAGTGAACAAGAATATCGATATCTGTTTTGATAAGGTTGACTGACTTTATATGGGTGAATTGAGAAATTAGAAAAAGGCATATATATAAAGAAAACAAAGAAAAAAAAGAAGGAAGATTTGAGCAATCTAGTCCAGTTGGAAAAAACACAGGGCGAGGAATCAATCAGCTTTATCTTCTGGGGATTTGTTTGTTTTACTAAAATAGTAGTAATTGAAACCATAACTTTTTGAACGAGTCAAAACTCAAAAGCTTCACCATCCTGGGAGCCTTTCGGCATTAATTGATTCATGCCTTGTGTTGTGTCCACGGAAAAAAGATAAAATCTGGAATAATTAAGAAAGATTTTTGCATGCGCAAAATCTCCCACCCTCTTTCTCTTCCTCTGTGGGGAAAAAAGGTTGAAAGGGAAAAAAGTGAAGGCAAGAAACATCCATTTGATTGACTTCAACATGGAATATATGTAATTTTAATTTTGTCGTCATTTCATTTCTCTCTCATAATGAAATATAGTAATTTATTGATGCAGAAAGGGCAACTAGTAAAAGTAACAAAAAACACTTTTAGACTAGTTGTTTTGCCTTAGAATTGCTGCAGATGCTCTAAGGTCTACTATGGCACTATTACTATTATCCTAGTAGATGGGTAATAGACACTATTGTGAAGACAAAAATTAAATAATACTATTCATGTATTCGGATCCATACATGCACATGGAATTCTTTCTTCTTCTTTGTTATTACTATGTGCTTCGGGATGAGACATGCGCTCGGGATTCACATGCAGATCGACAAGGATGATCGTGTTCATGGACTGGTCGTTATATCACGATGAGATCATGTGTCCTTTCAAAATTCATAAGATTGATGCTTCTGTGAACCTAAAAGATTGCCTTGTTCGCGGATAAGAGGTTGGACACAAAATTAATCAACAATAATAAGGACATATCCTATTTAATTCGCAGGTTCAGTCATGGGCTCTACATGGAAAGGCAAATGTGTGGAGTAGAATTCCACATAAAGTAGCCAAAGAAGAGTAGACCGCATGATCATCATATAATTAAACACACAGGCGCATACAACAGGAATGCATCTTAATTGTCTTGACAATTACCATTTCCCCAATTCCCTTGTATCTATGTCACCTATAATAGCCAATAAAGATGATGAAACGTGTACAGTTTTATATTCACGCTGTCACGCACGATAATACTACAGTTACCAAAACAAAAAAAATGGCAGTGATATTGTATTCGATATTTTATTTTAGTTTGGGGAAAATGACGGCTCAGGACGTGTTTTGATAATTAATACCCGCCAAGGACAAACTAAGAATATTTGTTAATACTGAAAATGTCATTGGCGGGTATTAATCATCAAAACACGTTTTTAGCCATCATTTTCCCTTTAGTTTGTCATATTAGGTGACGTTGAATACATATGATACGTTTTGAGACTATTTGAGATTCAAGTTTGGTCGCTATATATAGCCCGAATATGTGGAGGAAGTGCCCCCATTAAGTTCTTATAAACTAATTAGGAGGTGTTTCCGGCAGTGAAAAATTTGTAAATTTTTATTTGTGGTTGAGAAGTTGTTTGGTGTATTCGGTAGTGAATAAATTACTCGGTATTGATTGGTTTGTGAGTAGAGTTACTATAGCAAAAAAAGTTTTTGTTGACAACTTTTTTGTTAGTGAAAATAAGATGGTAAAATACTGAATTTTTTTTACTAGTGGAAACGAGATGATGAAATGCTGAAAATTTTTTGTTAATAAAAACGAAATAGTAAAATACGTTAAGTTTTTAATATTTTTTGTTTGTAGAAACACTCCCTTAGAGGCTAGCCTATAACATAGTATTCTTTTGAGACAAATACATTAGTACTTGTCCCCGACTAATCATTTTAATGTGTTCACTACTTTTTGGAGTGAAGTACAAGGCAGACGTTTCAAATGATTCACGTGATTGAACATGACAAATCATTTTAGTGGCACTTTCACATACGTATAGTTTTGTTCCATATGATGTGACAAAACACAAAAATTAATCGTGGATCCGCTCCCAACCGAAGCATTTCTGTTCATGCACGACTCTCTCGTCTTAGGTCACACAAACAAGGCCAGAGCTTTTCACAATTATGCATGGACTCTGTAATTAGCACACACAATTAGCTTTCCTAATGTTACAGTAATCCTCATGACTCGATCACTTTAGCGAAGAATACTAGCTATCAGCCCAGGTTACGACTTATGTAACAACTCCGATTTTTAATAAATACGAATTTCGTTTAAATATTTAAAAATTCTTTTTTAATTCCTAGATTTCGTTATAAAATTTTCTTTTAACTTTAATAATCCGTTATAATTTGATTTGAGACTTATAAAATTAAATCTCTTCGCACCGGATGACCTAGTCCTTTTCTAAAGGCAAGTATGCTTGTAGAAGCACTTGCATATTTTCCTAGTAAATGAAATAAAATCTTAAAATTATATTTCTTGGCTAGAAATCCTACTTGGCTAGTATAATTAGCTTTCAACCAATTAGTTAGAGAAACCTAATTACCCTTTCAACTTAGTTACATTCTCCTAACCCTAGATGAATCCTTGCAACCCTCTTTGAACCTTATGAACTTTTCCGAACCCTAATTGAACCTTTTAGACCTAAGGAAGTAATCATTATACTTCCAAAAGTAGTATACTTAGGGTTGTCATGCGTGCAAGCCTAAAAACAATAGCCTTGAATCTAATTACCCTCCAAGATTACTTTCCTAGATTTTTCTAGGTATATATATATATACATAATAGCCTACCATAATCATGTCTATATATATGTATATACTCTCTAGGAAAGTTTTACCCATTAGACAATGTATTGCACTTGAAAGCCTTACCACCCTCATCATTTCCTTTTCCTAGTCCTAAAAGAACTACTTAGACCTAAGTATACTTAGTCTTATATGTATATACTCTTAGGTGAGAGAGAGAGAGAGAGAGTGTGTGTGTGTGTGTGTGTGTGTGTGCGCGCGCATGTGTCTATCTCTTCCTAATAGGCTACCATACTTACACCCCTTTAGCCCTCAAGCCCAATTACCACTTTACAACCCATTTTTAGACTACTTTAAGTATAAACTCTAGCCCTTAATCACCCTAGATTTACTTACAACCTAGCCTTTAAACAACCTAGATTTCTACTTACAACCTAGCCTTAGGATTGACTAAACATGAAAGACTACACTTTTAGCCTAATCATCATTGACCTTGGACTTGTAAGACTTGCAATTCTAGGATATAATCACTTAGGATCTTCTTTAAAGGCCTAAAAATCCTACTTGATCACATAGTCTTGCACCTAGGATAGATTGACATGTGAGGGAAGTCTTTGGCATGCTTGAAAGACTTGATTGGACATGACAATGAAACAAAAAGTGAGAGAGAGAGATGGTCGGCCAAGGAGAGGCAGAGAGAGCCCAATTTTTGCTATAAATAGCACCCCCCCTCTTGCCATTCAACTCACACCTTTAAACCTCCCAACTTCTCTCTCTAGAATTCTTGCATTTGTTCTTTGTTCTTCCTTTGTTCTTGGTGTTCTTGAGTTCTTCAAGAAACTCATCCAAGACCGCCACTAAACCACCACTCGACCACCCTCTCGATCCAAAAAGTTTAGTAGTTTAGTTAAGAATTAGTTTCGAGAGAAAAAGAAAGTCTTATCTTTTCTCTTTCGAAGCTACCGTAAGCTTACCGTAGGAGGTCACCTCGTTCGATAGCCGACGTATTTACTTTTTCTTTCCGTAGCCGTACCAACCGCTAAGAAGAACGGTAGAGTCCTGTACACACTATCCTTAAAGTATAAAAGGGAAAAAAATAGTATGTTGCTTGTATGTTTGAAATGTAAGAAAGAAAAATAACTAGTAGACTTATTTTTCGAAAGGAATCATAATCATGCTGAATAACTCGACTTTTATTCCGGAAAAAATATATGTTGTTTTGAACTTCCCAAAAAGAAAGAAATAACGGATTTTGAAAGATAAGAATATATAGTTTGATTGAAAGTATTCGTATTTTGATCTTTGGATGGTTATGAGCATGTATACGTGGTTATTAAGATTACTTGCCTTGATGTGTGATAAAACATAAGTGGTTTCCACTCCAAAGGTGTCCGTCCATGTGACACTATGCTTTATATTGTGTGATACGTTATTGCATATGATTCGTGAACTTAGGGATAATATAAGCATGAAAAAGTAATATAGAGTTGGATGATCTTGCGAGTTTAGTTTCTAGATTACGATTAATGATGCATGTTTACGAGATACCGTATATAATGTACTTATGTTAAAAGTCCTACCGCGGAGTCTCTGCATAAAAACGAGACACGAAAATCGAGAAAGTTAGAAAAATAACACGTAGGGTGTTGGTAATGAAAATACGAGTTTAAAAAGAAAGGAAATGTTTTGCGATCGCAATGAGGCTGGACTTAGTAGCCCATTATGTGTGTGTGTTGCCCATGGGACCAGACTTCATAGTCTCATTGGAAGTGTGTTGTGTTTAAAAGAATATATTTTCTTGCGACCGCAATGTGGCCGGAATTGGTAGCCCATTGTGAGGAGCCAATGCAAATTTTTGTGTGCCAATGGGAACCCGAAACGGCAGATTAATTGTGAGGATACTTGGGAACCTAGAGCGGCGGAACCGAGGTTGGGTGTGTTAAAAATGTTTTTCGAAATGTTGTTTGCGTAAAAGTGAAAATGAGACACGGTTTACGATGAGTCGCGTATGAGAAACTCAGATATCACAGATACCAACGTTAGTTGAATAGTGAATGTGAATGTGTCATTGTTAAATGCTTTATTGAACATGCATGTGCTATTTGAAAATCGTTGGATTTACATGAGTTAATATACTATATCTAGGACCTCTTGTTTGTAAGTTATAGGTTAGCGGATTTGGGATTATTTTATTGAGCTTTTGTATCTCATGGTGTTACTGTTGTAACCCTGACATATTATACTGGGGGCGACGCCGGTATAATGTGTCAGACCTCGTAGTTGAGCAGGGTGAACTCTACACCTTGGAGGCTTTCGGGGCCGGAAAGCTAGCTAGGATGGAGGAGCATACGGAACAGTAGTTAGGAGCCCTAGTTTTCCCTCGCTTTGTTAGTAAATGTACTCCTGTGAAAGTTATGTTGTAATAACGAGTCAGACTCTATTTAAGTTTTTAATAAAAATATTTATTTAAAGTTTACAAGATTCGGGGCGTTACAACTTACGAGACATACGGCATGATATTGAAGACCCATTTGTATTTTAACCACAAAAAAGGAAAAAAGGACCCGTTTGTATGAGGGCTAGTGTTTTTGAGGTGTGAACACAAGGATGAATTCACACGGAAATAAAGAGCGCTCTCCCTCTCTCACCCTCTCTCCCTTTTCGTACTCTCACTCCCTCTTTAATTACAAAGTGGAATAGAGACAATAATGGTGAAAAGGATCCTTTGGGTTCGAATTTCGTCAACTGTTTGTCTGTTTTGTGGGGTTTATAATTACAGTAGTTTGCCTTTACTACTGGAGGAGTACTTCTTTGTCATCATCCGCCACTGGCCACATTAATTAACGGACTCTGACGGGAAACGTTGAAGATCAATCAAAAAAGTTTGAGTGACCTCTGATTGAAAATTTTGAGCTTAAAGTTTAGAGTGTAAATTCTGTTCGGATGAGCCGAAAAATGGGGGTTTTTCGTCACCTCCGTGTGTCTATTTTGCGCATTTTTTTGGATAATTCAAACCGTGCATCTTGAAAGACATGTAAAATAATATTTCTATGAAAAAAATCAGTTTGTCCGGATATCAGTAGGTATGTGAAAAGTTGAGTTTTTAGACAAAAAAATGAACGGTTGTAGACAGTTTAACTTAAAAAACAGTTAACAGATCCAGGCCGTCCATTTTTTTCATTTAGAAATCAACTTTTGACATACCTATCAATATTCAGACAAACTGATTTTTTTGCGCAAATACATTATTTTACATACCCTACAAAATGCACGATTTGAATTATCCAAAAAAATGCGCGAAGAGGGCCCACGAGGGATGCTAGCAGAAAACCCTATTTGTCCGACTCATCTGGACATAATTTAATTGTTATGAAATCAAGAGGTTCACGTTCTTGATTTCGAAAGAGAAAACGTGAATCTCGTGTCTAAAGATCAATGACCATGTTCGTTTAGCATGTTTACTTTATTTTAACTTTGTTTTTCAATCATTAATCTATATCTTTCTCCAATCATTACTCTATTTCTCTAATTATTAATTTCATTTCTCTCTCTATCTCTCTCCACTCATTACCTATCTCTCCAATCATTACCTTATTTCTCTTTCCACCTACTACCAAAACTAAAATACTCAAAACTCTTAAACGAACAAAGCCAATAATGCTTTTGTAAGTCAGTAAGTGGTTTGAATGAAATTTCAAATGATCAATGCTTTGTTTGGATTATTTTTTGAAAAAAAATTCTCAACTCAAAAAATACGCAATTATCCCTACTTCCAATCATTACTCATCCTTATTTCCAATCATTATTTTCATTTCTCTTTCTACTTCCAATCATTACTCTCATTTCTCTCTCCACTCAAAACTCTACAAAATTTCTCAATTTTTTTTTTAAAAACTCATCCAAATACAGCACAAGTGTATGCTAACAGTTGCTGTAGAAAATATATAGTCATCTCAAAATTAACCAAGGATTTTGATATTTGCGCTTCACTTTTTACTGATGGTACTCTACTTTGTTCATGAACTTCACATTAAAAGTGGAGTGCCATCAGTAAAAAATGAAGCACGAATATCAGTTTTCTTAACCAATTGACAATGAGTGGAGAATTTTCAAATGTCTCCATTTCCTTAACATCCTCCTCACGTGCAGCCGCATTTGAGATCTGTTACGTGTGACCACTTTTTTTGAGTCCAATCATCGTGCATTCTTTTTGTTATAAAAAAAAAAAGTTGATAGGTTCAGGCTGTCCATTTTTTGGTCTAGTTTTCAACTTTTGACATATCTATCAATGTTCGGACAAGCTGGTTTTATTGCGTAGATATATTATTTTACAGGCCCAACAAAATACACGGTTTGGATTACCCAAAAAATGCGCGAAGGGTGCTCACGGGGGGTGCTGGCGGAAAACCCCTCTATTTGGCTCATCCGTATAGAATTTAAAGTCATTATATATGTCATTTCCAATTTTAGGGATTTTTTATGTAGTTTTTAGGCAAATAATATGTTGATTCTTTTCAATCAATAAAAGAGATCATTTACATTACATATGAAGTACAAAATATAAATTCGGGATACTATCAATTATGAGAGTCCACGAGACAACCAAACCCAACAACTCAACCGATACAAGAAATAAACCCATTATAGGGTAAAAACGAAGAAAGAAATGAAAAGCCCCTCTAAGAGAAGAATAATCACATGCTAGTAGGGAGATTCAAATTCCTGATCTCCTAATGAGCTGCCAAAGTCTCGGCCAACAGAGCTAACCCCAGTTGGATGGCAAAGAATAGGTGCAAAACCATTTGATCAATCCAAGTATATGGGGGTAGATTAGTGCATTTGAATCCTTCAAGTGACCTGTTCTGTAAGTTCATTGGTTGCAGTATATGGTCGTGCTACATTCCATGTTATGTTGGTCTAGAAATTCTTTACTTTGGTTTTCATGTCTATTCAATAAATGAGAAAAAGTAGCAAGTGCATGAATTGCATCAACCCTGGCTATTGTGAAGAGGAGGAGTTTTGCAGCTGAGTCTAGGGTCCAAAAACCACCAGGCACAACCCCTAGCGTGCCCGGTTCCAAAAAGGGCCACGGTGTGGCTACAAAGCTCCTTAATTGAGTCAAGGCCACATTTTTCTCGTCTCTCAACTTGTTCAACTGCTCGTACATTGGCACCAAAGATGATTCCGACAATCTTGAGTTGGGAAAATGACGGCCAAGGATGTAGTTTGATAATTAATACTCCTACCCGGTAAGGACATTTTCAGCAATTAGCATTAACAAATGTTCTCAATATGTCATTGGCGGGTATTAATTATCAAAACACATCATGGGTAGTCATTTTCCCTCTTGAGTTTCGGTCACAGGCTCGAGAGGACAGGGTGGTCATGAAGGAGGTAGATGGTCTTACTAAGAGTTAATTTGGTACAAAAATCAAATTAAGGCGATGTATATGTGATTAGATATAGATGTTGATGGAATATATAAGAAGTGATTGTAATTGGCGTGCGTGTTTGTGAATCTTATTGTAATGGTTACGTAATAGTCTCGTGATAAAATCAAAAGCCTTTTGGGTTGTTCAATAACGTAATATTTTTATCGTCCAATCTTACTGACAGTTTTGTTAATTCACGAAAATGAACATCTTTAGGAACCATTTTTCTCTTCCAGCATTGGTGACGAAGGCTAGCTGCTAGAGAGACAACAAAATATGAAAACAACGCTGCTACTCACACAGCAGTTACGCACAAATTTTGTGCACAGATCAGGTGTGAGGCCCACTACGGATTTCACACAAATAATCCAAACCGTTCATTAAATATAAAATATTTTTTCAAGAGTTTCTGCCAAAAAAGTTCAATCTGATACCTATAGATGCTTGATTCAATAATTTAATTTTTCATTCGGATTTTAGGAAAATAAAAAGTTATATGATTGGATCGAGCAACTATAGGTATCGGATTGAATTGATTTTTCGTAGAAGCCCTTAAAAAAATATTTTACATGTAATAAACGGCTCAAATCATTTGTGTGAGACCCGTAATTGACCCGACACAAAAATCTGTGAACAAAATCTATGCATTTATGCTATGTGAGTATCATTACTTATACTTTTATATGAAAATATGGGCCCAATCCCCATCACTTTGTTCTCAGGTCCAAATGACATTATTAAATAATTTAACTAACCCGCCTGACTTGTATAAGTAAAAGGCCGACGGCCCATACCAAAGTTACGCTACACAAATCAACCTTAGGCAAATTGAATAAGGCTGTGTTCCAGAACTCGTTTAAGTTCTTATTTTTTGTTGAATAAGAAGGTTTGTTCCAAAAAAAGAAGTAAGGACTGATAAAGATATGTGATACCGACCGGCCGAGTCGTGTACATATATACACGAGAAAGGGGTGCTCCGATCAAACACCCTATACACCTCGGATGCTGTTGATTCCCGCGTACGCCCCCTCGGTTTTTTTTTATAGAATTTTTGGACGGCTCGGATCGGCCGTCCGGTGGCCGAAGACGGCCCCGCACGGCCGTCGATACGATTTTCCTCCCCTGCCAGTCGGTAGTCATAGCAAACTCCTCATTTTTTAAGAAGCTCAAAAATCATATGCTTACGCAAATAATTTCTTATCAATATGGATCTTATTTGATAGATCTCATTGAGATCTTTATTACGGTGCAAATTTTTTTTTTTTTTCATTTACATTATTTTTGAGTTTAAAAATGTGAAAGAAACTTTTTATTTGGGTTTTGTGGAATGACCCTTCTTATTTTTGTTTGAGAAGTTTCAAAATAAGTACTTATAAAATAAGAAGGTTTCCGGAACGGAGCCTAAGAGGACAAACTATAAGGATTTTTGCTATAATAAGGATATAAATATTTTTTCATAAAGTCTAAAGGACAATTTGCCCAGGATTTACAAAAAAACCCCTCCAAAGGTTGACCAGCGTTGACCAAGGTTGATCGGCGTTGACCGGCGTTAAAAGTGCCTAAAACCCAAGGGTACCCTATATATGAAAGTGCCTAAAATCTTAGGGTACCCTATGAAAGTGCAACAAGATCGAAAAAAATGAAAATGACATTTTGTGTTAGTCAAACAAGGCTCTTATCTCATTTAAGACAATTTAAATGAAAAAAGACATTTTTTGTGTTAGCCAAACAAAACTCTTGTCTCATTAAAGGCAATTTTGTCTTTTTACGGACTTTAGACTCTAAAATATTTTTATTAATGGCCTCTATACATCACAGAAACTTAGGTTGGACTAAAGCTCTTATGGGGTTGTTTTATTTGGACTTTAGACTAATATGCTGATCAACCTTTTGTTTCTAAATTATGTAGCCAGAGGGAATTTAATTTTGGAAAAATGACGGCCAAGAACGTGTTTTGATAATTAATACCTACCAAGGACATTTTCAGCATTAACAAATATTCTTAACATGTCTTTGCCGGGTATTAATTATCAAAACACGTCTTGGGCCATCATTTTCCCTTTAATGAAACGAGCCACAAAAAGTTTATAAAATGAGGCAAAGAAATTCATAAAATGAGCAACGAAAATTTGTAAAGGGGATGTACTGAATACTTTTTACTCTTTTTATTTTTGGTAAATTCTTAATGTCAATACTATTTTTATAGTAAAATGACCAAAGTTTATTACTTTTTGGGATGTATCAACAAAGTAACCACAAAAAGTGAAAAAGAAAACAGGAGATTTGGAGCCAATTTACAAGAAAAGTTCAATGAAAAAAAGTAATGTCAAACAATCACCAAGAAGTTCAAAAAAAAACGAGTCACCAAGAACATATTTTTTTTTTGGAATGTTTGTTTAGAAGATTCTCCTCTTTTTCGCTAAGGTTTCTTATAAAAAATAAGTACTTATTTATAATTTTCAAATTTTAAAATAATGCAAAAAATAATTTTTTAATTTTTTTTGCACCGTTCAAAAGATCTCATTGAAATCTATCAAACAAAATCCTATTGCACAGAAAATTATTTTAGAAAATCTATTATTTTTAAGTTTAAAAATTACAAATAAGTACTTACGGAGTATATTTTAAGCACCCTTAGGGCGAACACTCACAAATAATTTTTTTCCCTCGCCTACTATGAGTGGTAGATGTGCATGATTCCTAACTGCTATTTAGGCTGAGTTTTTCTAAAAAAACCAACTTTTTATTTCATCATCTATTTAAAAAAATCGAGTTTGCTAGTTTTGCGTCAAACTTATTTGGATTATTGGGTTTCTAGGCATTTTCTTGAATTTTTTCGAAAAAGTTTGAGTTTCAACAATAATATTTTACTTTTCCGAGATCATTAATTTCCAAAAATTTGGTACAAAACTAAAAAATTGCAAAATATTTTTGAATAAAGACACAACAAAAAGCCAATTGACTTTTTCTTAGGCCCTGTTCTCTTGAACTTAATTTAAATTTGAGAGTTTTGTCTTTATTTTAATTATTTTCGCATTTGTTAGTTTTGCGCCAAATATTTGTGAGTTATTGATTTGTTTCGATTAGAGGAATCGGAAAAATAATTTTTTTTAACTTTTACCCAAGTATTTTGAGAAATAACCATTTTACTTTTCCGATTCTTCTCGTTGAGACGAATCAATAACCCACAAAAATTTGGTGCAAAACTAACAAATGCGAAAAACTCAAAAGCTTCACTATCCTCGGAACCTTTCGGCATTGATTCATGCCTTGTGTTGTGTTCCACGGAAAAAAGATAAAATAAGGAATAATTAGGAAAGATTTTTGCATGCGCCAAATCTCCCTCCCTCTTTCTCTCCCTCTGGGGGGGAAAAAGGTTGAAAGGGAAAAAAGTGAAGGCAAGAAACATCCATTTGACTTCAACATGGAATATATTTAATTTTTGTCGTCATTTCATTTCTCTCTCATAATGAAATATATTTTATTGATGCAGAAAGAGGTTGGTGGAGGCCAAGGTAAAAGGGCAACTAGTTAAAGTAACAAAAAACACTTTTAGACTAGTTATTTTGCCTTAGAATTTCTGCACTTGCTCTAAGGTCCACTATGCATGGCACTATTACTATTATCCAAGTAGATGGGTAATTAATAGTAGACATTATTGTGAAGACAAAAATTAAATAAAATTCATGTGTTCGGATTCATACATGAACATGAAATTCTTTCTTCTTTCTCTTTTATTACTATGTGCATGCTTCAGGAAGAGACATGCATTCGGGGTTCAAATGTAGATCGATAGGGCTAGATGATCATGTTCATGGACTGGTCACCATATCACAACGAAATCATATGTTCTTTCAAAATTCATAAGATTGATGCTTCTGTGAACCTAGCTAAAAGATTGCTTGTTTGCGGATAATTAAGAGGTTGGACACAAAATTAATCAACAATAATAAGGACATATCCTATTAATTTTCTCTAAGTTAATTCGCAGGTTCAGTCATGGGCTCTACATGGAAATTAGGCAACTGCGTGGAGTATAGAATTCCACATAAAGTAGCCAAAGAAGAGTAGACCATATGATCATCATATATAGTATATAATTAAACACACAGGCGGTATATGCAACAGGCCGGAATGCATCTTGTCTTTGACAATTACCATTTCCCCAATGCCCCTGTACGTATCTATGTCACCTATAATAGCCAATAAAGATGATGAAACGTGTACAGTTTTGATTCACGCACCGTAATAATACAGTTACCACAAAAAAAATTTAGCAGTGATGTTGTATTCTGTATTTTATTTTAGTTTAGTTTGTCATACTAGGTGACGTTGAATACATATGATACGTTAATTTGAGAAGACCATTTGAGACTCAAGTTTGGTTGCTATATATAGCCCGAGTACGTGGAGGCAAGTGCCCCCATTAGGTTCTAAACTTAGGGCGGGGATTTAAAAAGGGGATAAGATAGTATTGGGTATTACGTAAAAAGGGTAAGTCCACATTGATGTGACGGGAGTTTAAAAAATAGTTGATTTGGATGAGGTATTAGAGAAGGGGGATAAGGTTGTTATGTAGTTGAAATGGAAAAGGAAAGGGTATTATTTAATACTACCTCAAAACCTCCCCATAAATAATCCCCCGCCGGGGGTATTAAGGGCTCATTTGGATGCGGAATAAGGATTTGGGGTATTATTTATGAAAGGGTGATAACATAGTATGTGGTATTGATTAATAAGAGATGACCCACATTGATGTGATGTTTATGGAGGAGGGATTAAATGGTAGTAGTTGGTTTGGATGAGGTATTAAAAATGAGGGGAATAAAATAATACTTGATTTGGATGAAGGATAAAATAGAGGGATAAGATTGTTTTGTAATTGAAATGGAGGAAGAGGGGGTATTATTTTGGCCTTATCCGGGGGTATTAATTAATAACACCCCAAAACTCACCCATAAATAATCCCCCTGCAGGGGTATTACTCGGTACAAGAGAAGTGGGGGGAAACCTAATACCCATGCGATTTTGGGTTGCCAAATAGGTGGAGTAATAAACTTGGGCCCACGGTCTTAGGAGAGGGGAAAACTAATACCCCATCCAAACGAGCCCTGCAGTAAAAGAAGGGGGGATAAATAATACCCCTCAATAGCACCTGGGGCCCATCTCTATCCCCCGTTTGGGAAGGC
>JAOTQK010000023.1:8229311-8267811 GCA_025642025.1 Rhododendron ferrugineum
ATATTTATGTACATAATGAAAAATTTATTTGCAGTTTTAGACCTGTATAAGAGTATAAAAATATGATATTATTGGATAGTTAAGGCTCGTGAACAAGCTCGAGTTCGACCCAAACCTGGGCAAGCTCGGTTCAAGTTTGGCTCGTCATAATTTTCATTGAGTTCGGCTCGAGCTCGAGTTCGCTAAAAAACTTAATGAACAAATCTGAATATTCTAATACTCGGCTCGATTCGGTTCGTTTACAACCCTAGTTGTGGCCCTAGGCCAAACTTGACCGTAATGCCCTAAATTTTGCATGGTCTTGACAAGTCTCTAGCTATTGTATCGTAAGCATATATGTTCATTAAGAGTTTTTTTTGTTGAATTTAGCCTCCGTTTAGATTCTGTGGGAAGTCCTATGGTACACACCCCTTATTAAGCGGTGTACCGTACACACCATGATTTTAAACCTTCGGATTTAAAAGTGAATGATCCGAACCACTCATTTATTAAATCCATTAATAAAATGAAAAAAAGGCTGAGCAGGTAACCGGTTGTTCTCTCCTCCTCACTCTCTCTCCCTCTCCCTCTCCAAAAAATGACCACAAATTATATAACATAACCATAACTTTTATGACGATACAAAAAATTGGCATTTGTTTACCACAATGTGTCGTACCAAAAGAAATTAATCCAAATATTCTGTAGCAAGACTAAAATATGTCGTACCACAATTAACGATAGACTTTAATGCATTCGGACACGTTAAATGTCGTTTGGTTACATATTTGTCGATATCTCATGATTTCTAATTTTGGTGACAATGTTGAATATTTTTTTAGGAATTCACATTCTAACAGTTCTGATCGATCATTTTATGAATATACTTGGTAACAATATTTAGAATTTTTTCTTAAAAAAAAACAACATTTTGAATTTGTATATTCAATATACTTTATATGAAACTAATTTCTCTACTGTAACTGAATATACAGTAAACTTGTGACCGCGACACAATAATAATGATCAAAATCATTGATTTCGTTATACTTGTTGATTAAATAATTCACGTAATTTTTTTGCTCAATCGGGTTTAGAAAGCTCTTTCATCGGCACCCGAATTCAATCATAAAATGAAATTTTCGTTTGATTAAGTGTGTAACGATAAGTGATCAACTTCATTCTTGATACATATGATTTATTCATATTATGTAAAAGAGAGACAGTTCCGATCGGGAAAAAAATGCATTAGATTGGGCTTGAGTGGTGCATTATTAGACTTTAATGTATCTGAATACCTTAAATGTTTTTCGATTATCCAGTTGTCGATATCTGATGATCTCTAATTTCGGTGACAATACTGAATATCGTGTAACTTGATATTCTAACAGTTTTGATTTTGCCAATCGGAATTCTATTTAGTCTTCGAGGACGGTACAAACATCTAATGCATTTTAATTTATTATAACAATTGTGGTAAGGTAACGCCACTTTATGATTTTATTATAACAATTGTGGTTATATTATTTAATTATGGTATGGTATTCTGCCAATTATAACTATCGTTAACTGAACATTCTGATTGAATTTTTTTTATACAACACATTGTAGGTATGAAAACGTTAATTTATGGTGTTGTCATAACAAATTTGGTTATATTACTGAATTTGTGGTATTTTAGACACGTCTTATTATGAAATATTTTAATCAATTTCCTTTGATACAACACAATGTGGTAAGAAAACATCAATTTATGGTATTGTCATAACAATTGTGGTTTGTTATATAATTTGTGGTATTTAAATATGTTTTCTTTTGATACGACGCGTTGTGGTAAGAAAATGACAATTTTAAGTATGTTTTTTTGGGTAACTGACAATTTTAAGTGTTGTCATAACAATTGTGGTTATTTTATAAAATTTGTGGCATTTTACAAATATTTTTGGCTTGGGTATAACAATTGTTGATTCTGGTACGACATATTTTGATTTTGTTACGGAATATCATACGAGTCAAAAAAAATTTGGTACGACTCATTGTGGTAAGATAATGCCAATTTATGGTGTTGTTATAACATTTGTGGGTAGCATTATTTAATTTTTGATATTGTACGCATATATTTGGTTAGGGTACAAGTATTATGGATTCCGGTACGAATAATTATGGTTACATAATAATAATATTTTTTAATTATGGGTATCCTACTAATGACATGTTCAACAGGTAAATTTTTAAGTACAAGTCATAACTAGAATCATAAATATGCATTAGAAAACCAAAAATCGGCATAATGAAAACCACAAATTGTCATAATTTAGACATACGGTATACCCTATGTACCATAGCTTTCTCTAGATTATGTTACTGTTCACTAAAGTACATGTATTTGTGTGGGGGGCTGATTTAACCTTGATCCTTCTGAATCCTTTCTTCTTGCTGCTGAACCGTAAAGGAATGACGTTGTGCCTTGTGTACCTGCAAACCGCGGGGGGGTGTTCCTTCGGGAAGAAGCTTCGATGATCAAGTCAGTATATGGAGGAGGAGGAAAAAGTTTAGTAAGAAAGTATGCTAGGAGAAAGAAGAATGTAGTTGAGAGTTTTTCAGACCCTTGCCCTAGAAGGGGTATTCTTCTATTTATAGACAAAGGATTGGAGAGTTGAACAAGGTGGAAGTGTTTTGCACGCGCGTTGCTACGCTCGGCTGACGTCACATGTCAGAGGCTTTTAATGAACGCCGCCCTTCGAGGATCACAGAGCCGCATTGGTCAAAGTCAGAAATGTCAAGTCGTACAGAGACGTCCAATCAGTTATCAGAGAGGTGAACGTGCTTATCAATGGAAGCTTCCAGAACGTTTCCCAACAACCACATCCGAGGGCCTTCCCGAGTGAACAGATCATCGAATGTAAGTAGCTTCCGTCGAACAGTAAAAGATCCACAAAGCGAGAGTACCTCGCCGAGCGATGGAACAATTTACCGAGCGAGATAAGAACTCAATCGCTCGGATACACCGCTGAAGCTCGGTAAGGAGTCCTGGACCCATCTATCGTTCGGGAAAGGCGTGACATGACGTATCATGATGCTTCCTGACTTATAAACAAACTGAGACAACTGAACAATGGATTCACATTGTAACCCCTCTAAACTCTTTGAACGTTCGGATATTTCGGCCCACTACAATTTGTATGGAGAATATATGTTCATTTCAGGGTTATGATAATTGTTAATGGATCTCACAATTTGGAGCTTTTATGCCATTCCGTCTAGTCACCGCATCTCGCAAAACTCTAGAGTGAGCTGCAGACCCATTCCATCTGGACTTTCAAAATGTTTTTTGCAGTCTCCCCTTTCCGAGTCCTATTTCTTGGCGCGCGGCGTTGTTGAAGTTTAAAGTTTTACTCCTTTTTTTGGTAAAGAAACTTTTTGTATACCGGGTATACCAACCACTTGGTATCCCCATTCACAAAATTGTGACACGTGGCAAACCATGCCAAGAAAAGATAAAAATATGAAGACTTTAACTGTAATTTCTTCCTTCCCAAATCAGTATTGGCAATTTCCCCCACAAATCTTGAAGACGTAAACAATTCCAAAAAACATAAACACTTTTTTTCATGAAAAAAAAAACGTCATCCGCTGATTTTTCACATTGTCATAAGGTTCCATTCAAATCTGAACACTTATTTCCTTTTACGAATGCTAAAACCATTACTCAAGGCATAGTCATTGTAGAGGTTTGTAAGCTTAATCTTTCAAAAAAAACTTTCATTCCCACTTGAAGTTCTCCAATGCAATCATTAGAATTTTCCATTAAAGTAGCTTCTTCACACCCATTTTTATAATCTGCAGTATCCATTAAACGTGATTAGCCAGGAAATTCAATGTGATTCATGAACAGAAACCAAAAGATCATGAGTAACATTCAACAGAATAATGAGTATTGTATTAAAAAACTAAAAAATCCCTTGAAATGTGTTGTTACCTATTTGGTAATTAACATTATGATCCCTTTTTTATGTGGGTCTAGAAATGTATAACAATTGGATGAGAAGAAAGCAAAGAGGTTAGCGCCAATACTAGAGGAATTATACGTAAAACATTTGTGCGGGATAAAACAGTTGGATGTAAGTGAAACATTTGTGCGGGAAAAAATTGTGGAGGAAGTGTTTTAGTGCCAATACTGATTTGGGAAGGAAGAAATTATAGTTAAAGTCGAGCATATTTTATACTTACTCTTTTCTTGGCATGGTTTGCCACGTTTTCGCAATTTTTGTGAAGGGGGATACCAAGTGGTTGGTATACACTATACCGGTGTACAAAAAAGTTTCTATATGGTTGACAAGGACTCTGGTTGACAGATATGAGTCATCTGGTGTATTTTAATTGGGCTGAAAATCGATGGGAGAGATTCCAGCTATACCCAATCACGGTTTACCGAGTCAGTGCACGGATTGTTCTCAATTGGAGGCGTACAAAATTCTTGAATCTCTCTCATTAATTAAAGCTTGCGACGAACCTTAGAACATTTTAAAAAGTTGTTCTTGGCTGACGTGTGTTCAGAGGAAGACTAGCCTGTTCTGGAGAAACTGTGGAGAAGTGTGTGTGTGTGATGGAAAATATGACCGATATGTTAAAACCGAAGGAAAACACGCAACAACAATTGAGGGACTGGAAACATCGAACGCCAAATGGGAGGCACATATTCTACGATTTATGTGCTTCATTTCCTTGCAATTTTCATGGAAATCCTTATTTAGACTCGAAATTATTAACCAGTTTCTAGTTGTTGATTCTACCTTATATATGCATTCACCTTCTTAGTGGACGACTAGGATTACTGCTTTGGGGAAGACAGGTTTCACTGTGCTGCACTGATCACTATGATTAGGGTTTTGATTCTCGAAGGGAATTGTTGTCTGGATTCATAATCCACATGTCCCGACCTTGCCTTTGAGTAAGTGGCGGTGTAAGGAGGTCCCTGATCTTAGGCTACAGTTAGTCCTTCCTGTTCTTTTTGTTGTACCTTTTCGTGGTTTTGTTTGAAATCTGTAGATGCCATATGACGTTTTGATTATGAATGAAATTTGAGCGGATCAAAAAAAAAAAAAAAACTGCCACCTTTTTTTTTTTTTAATCCGCCTCAACTGCCCCCTGATACCCCACGTTCTCCTTTTCTTTTCGTTTTGTGGAACTCTTCCCTTCCTCAATCAACCTTACATCTCTTTTCCTTCAATTTAATGGCTTATTCTTTCCGCTGTCAAATCTTCTATTCCTACAAATCTACCCAAACATCTCTCCCTTTGTCTCCCATTTGCTTACTGCCATAGTGTATATCGAAGGGAGTTGAATGCAAATTGAAGGGACCAAAACCACACCACACATAAAACGTACACACGTCTTCTTCCCAGCAATTTTCTTCTCTTTTTTGTGTGTGCAAGTTTAAGTAATTTTCTTTCCCATATTATTGCCGTCAATTTGTTCAGAAAAAAATTTACGAGATAAAAAATTACGGGCTTCCCAATTAGTGATTTTGTTGCATGTTAAAAAGATTTTAGAAACCCTATATCCTTAACAATTTATGGAAATTTTTATGATTAAATTTTACTCAATTCAAGGTTCTATGAAAATTGGTACATTTCAGTACTTAAAATAATTTTATTGTAGATTAATTGTACATCTGGCGATTGGCAGAAACAAGTGGCTATTTGCCACTCCTGAAATTGGCAATCAGCTCAGAAACTAAAGATAAAGAGTGTGATTCTCCGTTCCGGAACTCATTTTAAGTACTTATTTTTTAAGAAGGCAATTTCAAGCTCAAAAATCATGCGCCTACGTAAATAATTTTCCTATCACTATGGATCTTATTTAATAGATCTCTTTGAGATCTTTAATACGGTGCAAAAAAAATTGAAAAATTATTTTCCATTTACATTATTTTTGAATTTGAAAATGTGAAATAAGTACTTATTTTTTAAGAAGGTGTTCTGGAACGGAGCCTAAGCTTAGAAAGGGTTTTTGAAGGATGTTTCAACAACTTGGGTCCACAATCGTACAAGCAAGACTTTGTACTCATAGGCAAATATTCGTGAGAACTTGTTCATCATAGAGAAATGACCAAGATTAATTGGGCTTAAATACTTGCTGAGCCAAATGAGAGGGTATCAACAACACCAAAGGCCAAAAAACACATTCAATCCCTCACAAAAAAATTCACTCCATGAACCTCAAAGGCTAAATAAGAAGATTGGGCTATAGTCATGCAAACAAGTCAAAGGTTATGGTCATTGATCTCTCTAAAACATGAAAAATTATTTTCAGCTGCATGCAAGCATGAAGAGTTTAAGCTTTGCGCGGAGAGTCTAATGCTCACTATGTAGATATCATCGTTGGGATGCTCCCAAGGTGACTTAAAAATATTTATCCAGCCAAATACAAGGATGTGTCGGAAGGCCCCAACGATTTTGTAGTGCAGAAGCGTACTATAAGAGTGTAGTGGACCATCCCAGCTGTCAATCTTAGCAATTAAAGGCCTGAGTTTAAAATCTAATCTTTTTGAAGAGTCATTTTTAAAGTTAGAAAATTGAAAACACTTTAGACAACTGAGATGCTGCACCACTACGGGGTCTCTGGACCCTTTTGGAAACTTGGAATCATTATTAACAAAAAGCTACGGAGACATTTCAAAAATTCTAAAGAGGTCTCTGCAATTATTTAAAAACATGAGGAAGTTCATTGAAATTTACCCTATTAGAATAGACAGATGGATAAAGGAGTCGTCATTTGTTTCCAAGTTTTTGTGTAAGGTAAAGAGGAGATAAGATGGCTAATTGCGATCGAAGTGAGGGATCCCCGGGACACTTAGGGCTTGTGTTGGGCAGCGATCGTAGCCAACAACAGCAGTACCACTCAATGACCCCAGCCGAGTTTGAGATCTATCGTAAACAGGTCCTGGAGACAGGGGTATGTATATAATTCACGTAAATATTAGTTAATAGCTTTGAATATCTATCAGAATTTCAAACCGTTATTACCTGTATTGGATCAGATTGAGCATCTCCACTCGTTAGGGCCATATTGTAATCTCGAAAGCCAGAGTTTATGTCATTATGCCTGCAGTACTTTTTATGGTAACCAATAGTATTATAACGATGATGATGGAGAGATGAAATTTTGTTGGGAAAATTCGGCAATCACTTAAAATTCCAGAGAACAATTCCGTTGATAGCAATACAATTACATATTGAACAAGTTACAAATTACATAAGCAAAAGATAGATTACAGAGAACGAGATACAAACAGAATTTTTGGATCGAAACCGAGTCATGTGTGATAACACAGTCTCCTTAAGAAAGATTCGCCGCCTACCGTGGGTGTTGTAGGATCTTGTTCGGCGTCTTCCTCCCAGGGTTGGCTTGGCTAAACCGCAAGCTGTCGGAACACCGCCGTCGACCGCCTTGGCGAACTGACTACCGCCTGTCACTCTCTCTCAAATAACAATATGCTGGAAGAATGTAAGAGCTTGAATTTCCTGATGCCTTCTCCAAGAACGTGAGCCTCCTTTTATAGGGTGAAGGAGGCAAGAGAGGTGTAATGCTGCCATTAATTGCTGAAATGAATTCAGCCAATGAATAGGGAGGTTACAGGATTGAATACTCCTTCATGGGGAGAGGTTACGGGGGTTACAGGATCCACACATCAATGCGTCTATTGATTGTGGTGCGTCCAGATACAATGAACCCGAGACATGCACGATTGCCTCGGGAGACCCTCCGGTAGCCCCGAGTTCATTCATCCGAAATTCCGTAAATTTCCAACAAATTTAACTTACTATTGGCGATGTACAGGGGTTTGATGTCGTTATTCCCCTCGGTGTGGGTAATTGCGGTTTAATTTACCCGTGCCCGAACTTTGAAAGGAATCCCCGTGTGTTTGAGGAGGTTGCAAGCAAGGCAATTGACGTCTATAACAAGGAACATGTACAATTTTCCTTCTTTCGTTTTTTCCTCTTCCTTCCATCATTGCCTATTTATTAGGTCCTCTGACTCGGCATTACTGTTGTTCAACTTCTTTCTTGTATCGTAGAATACATAATACCGATTTCTGAGGGTCATCAAGTTAAGCTCTATGACAGTTTCTGGTTGTAATCATTACATTAACTTTGAGGCCAATGCTAATGCTGCTGCTCCTATACACTTCCAAGCTCTTGTTTATGCTGGAATCCTTAAGGATAAGATAGAGGTTATCTCTTGCCGCCCTAAACTAAACTCACCGCAGGTATGTTTTTGTTCAACATCTTTTATTTCTCGTCGTGATAATATTGGTAATTATGGTTTTATGCATTGTTATAAACTTATTTCTTTTCCTTTGGACACTTGTACACTTACCAATGAACCTTCCATAATGCAAATATTTTGAAGGTTTATTTTCTTGACTTATTTGATGGGTCCATATCAAGTTTTTTTGGGCATAATAGAGAAGGAAAACTTAAAAGGGAAAATATGAAGTAGTTAAACTCACAGGGTTCTTCCTAAAGGGAAGTGACTAGAGAGTTCAGACATTGACGGCGGATTTTCCAAATGGGACGGAAGTAAAGTAAAAAGGGATAAAGGGGTAACGCTCACCACCCAAGTTAGGAAACCAACGGGATAAGATATCACCACCCGAGGATTTAACTAGGGATATAGGGCTAGGGAACCGCTCACCACTCGAAGGAATCCACCTAAGAGATACAGAAACGGGGAACTCGTCACCTATCGGAATCCACCCAAGGATAAGAGATACAAGAAGAATTATCTTCTCACAAGCCAAAGGCTATTTTAATTCAAACACACTCTACAGATTTCATTCATATCAATCTAATTTATAGACTACTTGGAACAACCCTCCAAGAATAGGAAAAGACACATAACATTTTCAAGACATAAATTAAAAAGGACTTAACCATAGACTAATAGAAAAATGTGTTTGACTCTTGAAACTTAAAAAACACTTAGAAACTTAAAAAGACTCTTCGATCGACGCAATGACTTCTTGAATGACTTCTTAGACTTTGACCGACATCATTGTTATGTGTCTTTTCCTATTCTTGGAGGGTTGTTCCAAGTAGTCTATAAATTAGGTTGATATGAATGAAATCTTTAGAGTGTGTTTGAATTAAAATAGCCTTTGGCTTGTGAGAAGATAATTCTTCTTGTAACTCTTATCCTTCGATGGATTCCGATAGGTGACGAGTTCCCCGTTTCTGTATCTCTTAAGTGGATTCCTTCGAGTGGTGAGCGGTTCCCTAGCCCTGTATCCCTAGTTAAATCCTCGGGTGGTGATATCTTATCCCATTGGTTTCCTAACTTGGGTGGTGAGCGTTACCCCTATATCTTTTTTACTTTACTTCCGTCCCATTTGGAAAATCCGCCGTCAGACATATCGATTATGCGCCCTTCCTTAACTTCCTTGTGAATTGCTAGTCTTGCCTATATTTTTCAACTAGAGGAGTATGGATTCAAAGGATTTTGGATTTGCGAATTTCCATTCGATATTTTTGTGATAATTGTTGAAAAGAGCAAGGAACCTTTGGAATGACAAATGTATTTTCTTAGTTGGCACTGGTGTCTTTGGGGTGACTTTAGGCTTTGTATGGAAAGATACCATGCCCTTGTGTGATACAATGGAAAGAAGGTTTTCTTTCAAAGGTAAAATCGGGAGAGGTCGTCTTACAAAGCACAAGAGTGTAAGAGAAGGAAGAAAAGGCTCAAGCTGAAGTTGAACGGGATGGGGTGTGTGTGTGATGGAGAATGTGACCGATATGTTAAAGCCGACAACAATTGAGGGACTGGAAACATCGAACGCCAAATGGGAGGCACATATTCTACTTTTGATTTATGTGCTTCATTTCCTTGCAATTTTCATGGAAATTCTTATTTAGACTCGAAATTATTAACCAGTTTCTAGTTGTTGATTCTACCTTATATATGCATTCACCTTCTTAGTGGACGGCTAGGATTATGTTAATCCAATGGCTCTCATTCTCCTTCCAAAATCTCCCAATAAAATCTGTGCGCTTCTCCATATCTCCACAATGATCTAGACCTTTCCATACAGATTTAGCACATGGTAGAGTCTTTTCCCATTTTCTCAACATCTCGATTATTCTAAACTTTTTTTCATCATTGACGGAGAAAACTTTTACTTTTCGGATTTGTCTCACCGAAAATTGTTTATTGTTGTTTTTTTCAAACATGACCGAAAAAAATTTCTTGTCAAAATGAATACATTTGTAAAACTTTTTGATTAAAAAATTTAGAAAAAATCACATAAAACAAGAAAATTCCCGGAAAGTAAGCAACCAAACAAAACGAGCCAAAAGGGTAGAGTTAGTCTAAGGTAGGGAAGGAATTAGGGGTTTTAGATGGAATAAGGAGTTGGCACATGTTTTTTGTTTCCCATTTCTGGAGGTAAGTTACCACATTTCGATGTTCATGCTTGAGGTCTGTTAGGAATAATGTCATGCATTTGGAACCTTTTTTTTGGTAATCATGCATCAAAAATTCTCAAATGTCTTGCCCATAGCATGACCCTGCAGGCATTTGTCTCTTATATATCTACTAGCGAATACCCGTGCCTTAAGGCACGTTAGAATATAACATAGTCTCAGCTTAAATAAATTATTCGTTTTACCCAACCGCTCTACGCGATAGTTGTAATCACCACAAAGCGTCAATTACCACGTAGATATATTTACGTAAAAGACAATATTTACGTAGATATACATTGCCTAAAAAGTGAGGGTAGAGAAGTATGAATTTATTAAAACAATATAATCCGATGGCTACAAAGTTAACATGAAGTGATCTAACGGTTGTAGAGGTTGCTCTCGTTTATATGCCTATATATTTTTAACAAAAACTCTGTTTTATAATATAGATTAGGAAAATTCTATTTGCTATTTGTCTCTTATTAGTATGTAACATATAACTCCCACTTTTTATAGTGTCAAAAACACAATGAAGTATAACATTTATAATTACAGTGTATAATTTTGGGAAAGTCACGACCGTAGAATGAGAAAAGAAGTAGCAAATAGAAGAGCGATTTTGGTCCAAGGGAACTTTCTGAGCGTTCATTTTCGTAAGAGATTAAATTCTTTACACCGTCGGTATAAACATTTGTTTTTTCCAAATCAATTATATTGCGCCACGTCGTCATATTCTATTGATTGGGACCATTATTTTGCAACGTGACGCGGTGACGCGATGTAATTGATTTGGAAGAAACAAATGTTTACACCAACGATGTAAAGAATTTATTCTCTTTTCGTAATGGAGCGGTGAATCTCCAGTTGAAACTTAAATGGACTCAAACTGCGAGTTCTTTACCAAACTACATGAAACAAAAAGTCACAACCTCATGTCTCATCTTCTTGGGGCCACGTGCAAGGACTTCAACACTTGATCCCTTGCACTCAAACACTGTCCCTGCAAGAGCACCTCTCTTGAGATCAATTGATTGCATAACAAGAGCAGAACTAGAAGATGGAGAGGGGGATAAAAACTCTTGCATCAATGTGAAAATTTTACAATAAAAATGTTCAGAATGCAGTGTGGCAACAGTACACTTTTTTTTTGGGGGAATAAGAGTCCCATTCCAAATGGATACGGCTTTGCAGAATGCAGTGCTACCAATATAGTATGCGTTGGACTGCTTTCAGAAAACGATCATCGGCAACGATCTTTCTAGGTACTTCAACGACTACAAAATCTTGAATTTCCTGTATTAATTAGTGTGGCATTTTGAGGGATCTCTTTCAAGCAATCAAGCTCACCTTTCAAATTTTGGGCCGGTAACTCATTGATATCTATATTATTAGGAAAATTAACCTCCTTTTAACTTGGAAAAAATGTTTAACCCTTTAATTTCAGTTCCAATTAAAAAGATGTAAAACAAGTTATGTTCATACATCACGACAGTTAAATCATCTTTTGATTTGCGTTATTGATATTGTTATTGTAAGGGGCCGGAATACTCGGCCCATACTTACGGATTTTGCGGATAAGTGGCACGGAAACCGAGGAGAGAATAATGCCGAGAGGCGAAGGCAAGGGCTCGGTGGAGCCCACGATGACATATATGTATGTTGCAAAGGACATGTAGGACAGGCAGACCCTAAGCAGCCACGGACGCCGTTTGGTGAAGGAGGACGTGTGGGAAGGTACGGACATGACAGGGATTGGGTACGGACCAATCAATAGCCGACACTGGGAGAGATATCCCAGCTTCAGGTGATCCTTGTACGGACCTGTTGGGTCAAGACCCCGACCCTATAATCCACACCTAAGCACAAGCACGCAATAATCCAAGAACAAACGAGAGATATCCGAGAAAAAACTCCACTATTATAAATCAGTATGAAAAAATCTCACCGGAATAGCCACAAGCCGGCTCCCCCACTCCTCTCTCTCTCTCTCCCTCACTCTGGTGCTCTCCGACAGTCTCTTCAGGCATCTCCGAGGAGCCCCGCTCTCCCCATTGGGGGAGCTCTCACCGCTCAACTCTCCCTCACCCTCTCTGTCTCATCACACACTCACCACTCTGCCAAAGGCAGTCCAAAACAAAAGGGGAGAATAAGACAAGGGGTTTTATCCCCTACACTCACACCCACTCCACTTGGGTGTACCCCAACAGGACCGACGTGAGCGGCTTGGTGAGTCGGTGAGTCAGGAGGAAGGGAGATATAAATACAAGACCAAGCCAGTTAAGGGTAATGAATCTCTAACTACCAAAACTCTTTAAGTGTATTCTCTCTCTTCTATAAGACCACTTACTTCATCATCGGAGCTTCTTTCCGGCTACCTTGGCCGGAGTGCGCTAACGGTGTTTTAAGTGTGCAGTACTTTGGAAGAGCAAGCAAGGCTTTAGGCGAAGCTCACTGGTTCGAACTAGATACTCGTATTCGACGACTCTACAATTGGTGCCGTCTGTGGGAAACATTTTATATGCCTCGTTCGGTTGCCTTATTGAAAATTTTTTGGTTTGGGTTTTTGGGTAATAATTGAAGAGAGAAATGAGAGTAATGAATGAGTGTTTTTGGATTTAGAATTTTTTTTTCCAAGTTTAGAACCGAACAAAGTAGTTTTCCATACACACCTAAACAAGAGCTCAAACTGGGGAAGGGGCGATTTCACAAATTAATCACATAGTGAGGAGGGGAAAGAACTCGAAACTCTCCACTATATGCTGCAGGCGGCAAGAGATACTATCAATAATGCATCAGTTTTACTCGAAATGAAGAATCCTTCAAACGCATTCAATTGAAATAGCAACCAACAAATAATGGGTAATCATTATACAATAGTCATGCCGAATTACGATTTCCTCACAAATGATACAATGGGTAATCATTTGATGAGAAGACAAACTGGGCAGTGGGCACCATCACTGAGATTTTAACAAAGAAAGTAGACCAACAAAATGATGCAGTCACTCCTTCTAGTGCTTCCATCGTTAGGAAAATAACTGACAGAGAAGTTCAATCTTAACAAGTAGGTCTTTCTTTCCCTCTTGAATTCTACGGCATTCAGTTTGTGGCGAATTTTCAAAACGTAGAAGAACATAGAGGTGCAACCTGAACCTTCCAAAGTGCCTAAATATGCTTAATTAACAAAGATATCTGTATATTCAACCTCGACCTCTGTTATGTGTGTTTAGTTCGTCTTTTCTAAATTTTTGTTAAATTTTTATGATATCCTTTGGATTAATCGACAAGTGAAGTCTTAAAAGTAAAAAATTATGACCAAGAACAAAAAAAAAGTTTTCTACAGACAAAAAAGTATCAAAAAATATTTTTTTTTATCTAAACTATCGTCTTATATGATCTTTTTTCAACATCAGTCCACATTTTTACATTTTTCTAGTTCTTCTCGTCGAGACGAATGATTAATCCAAAAAATTGCGACGAAAAGCTTAACAAAAATTGCAATAAACTCAACAGAATCTGTGTGCACTGTGCAGCCTCCTCTCATTGATGTCCTGACAGCCTTTGTTATCTCACACCAAACCTTGAATAAACTATGAGAATTGTAAAAGAGACACAAACCAAGCAGAATGCATGTTTAACGAAATATATAGAATGGAATCATTGAAATAGCTATATCCATTACATTCAAATAAATGTATCACCAACATAACCACCCCACTTGTAAATGCTTCCATTTTTTTTGCCCCAATCGTGTCGATAATTTCAATAGGATTTCCATTGTTCCCCTCTTACCTCATTTATCTAAAAATCACTCGGCACAAATCCCAGACAATTTCATTTGCATTTGTTCTTTGTGCCCAGGAGATCATAGATGTCGGGTGTCTACCAATGTTTTGAAATTCGGACCATTAAGAGGGACCGGGCGGACGGCGGTTGAACCAGAATTGAATCATGACATCATAATTAAATTTAAAATTAATAATGAATATATTAGACAACTGATAATTAAATCCAACCTATATTAAGATGTAAAAGTTTACTTATTTATTTAAAAGATATATACAAAAATTCTGCATCAGTTGAAGAAAAATATGAGGAGTTGAGTAATTATTCACACTCAACACTTTCGGGACAATCCCACATCAGTAAGAAAATGAATTTGAGGCAACAAGGGAGTATATAAAACAATGTGGATTGGGAAAGCTTTTTGACAGTTGTTTCATGAGTGTGAGCCGTAGCTTTCAATACATAGTGGATTATTTTCAATTCAAATTTTAGACGGTCTGGTTCGATCAAACTGTTGCCAGTTCCCACGGTTCGACGGTTTAACCGCTATTAGCGAATGGTTTTTGTAAATTAGGCCGGTTTTGCAAATGCAATGGTTTTCTGGTTGATCCGAACCAGACCAATGGTCGGTCGACAGTGTAGTATGGTTTTATGGCCAGGAGAGCCTGTACCTTTACCTATATTCTCACGGTTGGCGTATGTCTAGAGGATTAAGATTACCCGTTTTGGATAAACTATGGAGGAGTACTGGTAAAGCCTAAAAAAACACCACCCTCTGATTTATATACTAGCTAGTCTTGTATTTCTTTTGCAGAGAAGAAGGTTTAGGATCCAAGGCTTTCATACATTTCCTCACGCAACACCGCTAGATGTGATCAGCCATACCTTACTAGCCTTCCCAATTACCGCTGCCATATCTGTCTATTGGTCCTTCCGAGACTACAGTAATGTAAATTCCACTTGCACACCTCGGCATTAAAACCTAGTTTAGTATGGTTTTATGGCCAGGAGAGCCAATACATTTTCTTATCTTCTCACGGTTGGCGTATGTCTAGAGGATTAAGATTACCCGTTTTGGAGAAACTATGGAGGAGTACTGGTAAAGCCTAAAAAAATACCACCCTCTGATTTATATACTAGCTAATCTTGTATTTCTTTTGCAGATCGAGAGGAGAAGGTTTAGGATCCAAGGCTTTCATACCTTTCCTCACGCAACACCGCTAGATGTGATCAGCCATACCTTACTAGCCTTCCCAATTACCGCTGCCATATCTGTCTATTGGTCCTTCCGAGACTACAGTAATGTAAGTTCCACTTGCACACCTCGGCCTTAAAACCTAGTATTTGTGTAACCATTCTCGTGTTGGTGTTGTGTCCGTTTCCTTTTGCGAGTGGGTGGATGTTGAGGAGGAAAATGGTCAATATGTTAAAGCCGAAGGAAAACCCACAACAACAATTGAGGGACTCGAAACATCGAACGTCAAATGGGAGGCACATATTCTACTTTTGATTTATGTGCTTCATTTTCGTGCAATTTTCATGAAAATTCTTATTTAGAATCGAAATTTTTAACATGTTTCTAGTTGTCGATTCTACCTTATATATGCATTCACCTTCTTAGTGGGATGGCTGGGATTATCTTAATCGAGGCTCTCATTCCTTCCAGAATCTCCCAATGAAATTTGTGCGCTTCCCCATATTCTCCACAATGATCTAGAACTTTTCATACAGCTTGAGCACATGGTAGTCTTTTTTCCATTTTCTCAACATTCTCGATTATTCTTAACTTTTTTTCATCTATAAAGAAAAAACCTTTACTTTTCGGATTCGTTTGACCGAAAATTGTTTATTGTTTTTTTTCAAACATGACCGGAAATTTTTTTCTTGTTGAAATGGATAAATAAGTAAAACTTTTGATAAAAAAAATGAGAAAAATTCACATAAAACTAGAAAATTCCTGAAAAGTAAGCAAACGAGCCAAACGGGTAGAGTTAGACTAAGGTAGGGAAGGAATTTGAGGTTTTAGATGGAACAAGGGTTGGCACATGTATTTTCTTTTTTTTTCCCATTTTCGGAGGTAAGTTACCACATTTCTATGTTCACGCTTTAGGTCTGTTAGGAATACTGTCCTGCATTTGGATCTTTTTTGGTAATCATGTTCACAAATTCTCAAATGTCTTGCCCATAGCGTGACCCCGCAGCCCGCAGGCATTTGTCTCTTAAATATTTTTTTAGTAAAAATTCTATTTGCTATAAATCTTATAATGTAACAAACATTTGTTACATTATAACTCCCACTTTTTATAGTGTCTAAAACACAATGATAACATTTATAGTTACAAAGTATAATTCGTAGAATGAGAAAAGAAATAACAAATAGAAGAGCGATTTTGGTCCAAGAGATACTTTCTAAGCGTCCATTTTCGTAAATAGAGCGGTGAATCACTAGTTGAAGCTTAAATGGACTCAAACTGCGGGTTGTTTGCCAAACTACATGAAACGAAGAAACATGGCCTCAATGAGTCAATTGCATTCAAAATAAATAAATATATCAAGCCAACTAATGGGCCTTTGCTGGCCGAACGATACTATCTTTCAGGACCACAATTAATGGGCTCAACAGCCTCTCCAACCCGACCGAGTTAGTACTATCTATATGACCATAAGCCCTAAACTGCAGAGACGATTTCCTCTCTCTCTCTCTCTCTCTCTCTCTCTCCTTTTACTTTTGGAATGTTCGGCCGGAGGAGGTTTCTGTCGTTCCCCCTGGTCATCGGAGCGGTTATGTAAGCATCTCTTATTTCCTTCTTTGTACTATATGTTATACTATCCAGGCTTAAAGTAATGTAGAGGAACTTCAAACAATGCCCTGAAATACTGCATCGAATCCGGTTGGATTGACCCTAATTATCTTGTGCAAAGAATCAGACCCAACTCGTGTAGAATCTGCTGGGTGCCTGTATAGGTACCAACACGGGTTATTGCATTTCTGGATGTAAAGAGGGAAATTCGCCTTCCATATTCATAACTATATATATATGGCATTAGCATATTTAGTCCTAGCACCGAATTAATATAAGGTGATAGTAGTAATTTAGAAACCTGAACAGCTCGTTTGAATGGTGAGAAAGGGAGCGATAAGAAAGGGGAGCCCGTTCTCACTAAATCTCATCATTTTAAGTGGGATTGGGTGAGAAAGGGGAAGAGCCAAACAAGACATTTCTTTTTTGTACTTTTCTCTTCATTTCTCACCAAAATATTTGTATCCAAATGAGGGATTTCTCAAGAAACCATAACCCTTTCCTTTATTTTCTCATGAAACCCCTCCATCCAAAGGGGGCTGTTAGTGTGAGTGTCATACATTTCACCACCAAGGCGATAGCCTAGATGGCTAAGGTGGGAGGGTGAAAGTACCCCCTTCCACACAGTTGCGGGTTAGAATCCTGCTTGCGGGTAGTAGTCCTGCCCAATAGATGTTGTGTGGAGGGCCCTTGCCCCTTGGTCTGCTCTAGCACATTGGTGGGCTTGTGGTAACGGGCTCGCCTTCCCAAACAGTAGCTATGGCTAAAACAGGACATTCCATAGCGGATGGGAACCCCTATGGTAATGCCCAAGGGGGATTTCCCATCTTTTTTGCATAGCAAAACAATACATATCAGTTGTCTCGGGCAGGAAATGATCAAGAGCGAAGGCTATTGCAGCCATTCGAGCATGGGATGGAGAGCATTGGGCATGAATTGTTAGGGGTTACTAAACGGGTAAGTTGTGGTGACAGTGGATTTGGCGGGTATCCATCTGGGTCGAGTTGAACCTGCTCTTATGAAATGAAAGTGGTGATGGACGAGGCATATCTTGTTTGGTAGATGGGAGAGGTGGAGAGGTTTTGCAGATGCGGGTGGGGAAGCTAGTGTAGGGCCGTAGGCACTAGTTTTGCACTTTTTCTTAAAAATTAACGTTGAGAGATATTAGGGAGACGGAAGTGTTGTTTCTAACCACCTTTCTCTAGTTCTTCATAATTGTTGAGTAATTAATAACGTCAAATTAGTGGCATATGATTGGATTCTGTCGTTCTAAATTTTAGGCTCTTTGAATCATGTTGTCTGTCAATTTCAGTAGTTCCCTATAGCGTGTTGTTAGCCTTGAACATTATATTGAGATTGCATCATTTGTACAGCCTAAACTCTGAATTTATTCTCTATAGTAATTAACTAGAAATACAGTCCAGAGTCCTGTCAACGGGCGCGTTCTCCTTACCAACTTTAGTTGAAAATTGCTCTACTTTTTCTTAACTAAAGTGTTTTAACTATGAACTTCTTATTTCAAGCAAAGTGGAAGCAAGAATTCTGCCTGTATGCAATATTGTAGGTTTACAATGAGATAGACTCAAAGGAAGAATACTACGATGTAAATTTAACTTTAAATGCTAGCACAACTGTTGCATGGTATTGAAAACATGTACAATTGTATGAGTAGTGTAGTGCCTTGTTATTTCCTATATTAGTTGGTCAAAACCTATGAGAAAGTTAAAATTCGCATTCTGCTATGCAATGTCAGGGAGGGGTTGGTAGATTGTTAGTTTGTCTCCAGAAACGATTCTGCAATAACTTATTACACAATTTACAGAAAACCACTGCTAGTTTTGATTTCGAACACTATTTGAACTGATTATTGGTGGTATTCCTTTACAATTGGAACATCTAATGACTTTCTGGGTTGTCCAGAATTGGAGTTGTTTCTGGAAGAGCAATATTCGGGCCACCACTCGACGAATATTGGAAAAAGAAGGTTCAGGAAGAGGCAGTAACAAAGGAGAATGGCAGAAGCTCTACTTAAAAGCAGAATTTTTTTCAAGGTTCACCCGAAGGTTGGAAAGTAAGTGGATCATCTATGCATTTACTTTGTTCTCCAAGGTGGATTCTTTGAGATCCCGTGTTGGTGTCTGTTTGTATTGACGATTAAAGTGGAAGTTCTCAGTTCGAAGCCAAAGCATTGGATGCAACTGGAGCTTTAGCCACATCATTGCAAGATGGACCCAAAAATTCGTTTGCTATTATGTCTTGTTATATTAGTCCGTTTTTGTACGTACACTTGAGCAACTTACATAGGCATATTACCAAATCTTTCTAACATCATCAGGATATTTCCATCAGATCTTAGAAATAGCAACCTTTTTGTTTGTTATTTTACGTCTGGGAATGTAATTCATAATCAATTACTCTCTCATTTGATGTGACATTCCTATTCTGGTTCTTCCAAGTTCCAAATTATGACTTATTATGGTGATATGACATCAAATTTGTAGATCTTCTTAAGATTCCAACCATCCAAACATGTGAATAGTAATACAATTGGCTATAGACAACGGCAAGGACAAATGTGGTGTTGTTGCGAACCATTAAGATAGATGATCAAACAAAATGCCCAACAGAAGCATGTCCGTGTATGAAAGGACAGAATTTGAGGATACTTCTTCCCAAGGCTCTTTAACCTGCTAACATTAAACGATACTCCAAGATCGGCTCTAATGAAAACACACAAAGGACACCATTTGATTAAGAAGAGAAGAAGAGGAAACGATGAAATCCCTGAGGCGTAAGCAACATTTTTTTTTCTTTGCTCAGCGAGACATAAGCAACATTGAATCGACAATACAAACCTCTTGCTGAAATGGAAATATAAGAGTCAAACTAAACGGAGATGCACACACATAATCGGATCACTCAACATGGGGTTGCAAAACAAGAACAACCAAAAACAGAAAAAACACGATCACCCACTGTAAACGCCTTGAACACCTATGCTGGCACCAAAATCCATACACTGCCCAGTATGTGCAAACACAGAGAAATAAATATAGTTACAAAATCAGATGATTTTTGTGTCACAAATCTGACAACTTCGATACTCCTGTCAATGACTGCCTCATGAGCACCATTAAGACTACTTCTCATGCCCTCGCATAGCTTCTCCATCAAAAAATCTAGGAAGGATTTAACAGTTTCGAAAGTTACCCTCCCAGTCAAATCAAGAACAAACTTTCTATTGCTTGGAACTGCCAATGTAGAAGACACCTTATTCACCCAGCCACTATCCTCATTCTCATCAAACGATTCCCGCGCTTCCCCATAAAGCTCCTCATTCACCGAACTCTGATTTTCAAACCCATCGATAGCCAAATACGGATCACTTGAGTTGGACTTCAAACCGGAACTACCACTAGTCAAGACTTGGTGAGATGTTTTGACCAGAGTTTCTACTG
This sequence comes from Rhododendron ferrugineum, assembly GCA_025642025.1. NCBI lineage: Eukaryota > Viridiplantae > Streptophyta > Magnoliopsida > Ericales > Ericaceae > Rhododendron > Rhododendron ferrugineum. The sequence goes on from JAOTQK010000023.1 coordinate 8,249,802, forward strand.
CTCCATTGCAAACTGATGCCACCATCTCTTTCATTTTCCTTTCGTGCTTCGAATTAGTCAGCCCTGAAAAAAGCTCATCATAGGTATTGATGTGCATCGTCTTCTCAAGATAGACGGTAACCGCTGTGCTCACAAACAACTGGATACAATCACCAATGAGTTCTCTGCTCTTCTCACCACACACAACATTCACCCACTTGACCGCAGACTTCGAATTGTTACTGGTCGCAAAATCAGAATAAGCCATAACCAAGTGTTTTGCAAAGCTCCCAACAACAACAGAAGCAAAACCAGACCCAGCTGTAGAGAACAGCTTATCAGAAACCTGGTCCAAAAAGCTCAAATTCACACTCATTCCATCATCTTTCCTCATTCCTGATCGATACCCTTTTGAAATTCCAACAGTTAAAGCCCTAGTAACCTTAACCACAGACTCCGAAAACTCGTCCGACCTCGTTACCTTAGAAACCTGCCTTACACTGTTCGGAATTCGGTCCGAATCCGATTGCACAAACTCTTTCAGATCTTTTAATACAACCCCAATTGCCTCAGCTGAATTGGACACAGCTTCAGCAATTGAAATCAGGGCTCCCAAGAGCTTCAACAGCTTTTTCCTCTTCTTAGCCACATAAGGCAAGTGATAAACGTTGTATGCTCCATATCCTGTGAAACCCAGGGCGGCCAGTAGAAGAACCCACTTCCCCCTTTTCTGGGTATGACCAAAACCCTCCTTTACAAGCACTAAATCCATAATCAATTGGGGGTTTGCGTAAATTGTAATCAGAATTTCAGTGGCTTCTAGTTGGGTTATTTGACATTTCAATGGTTCGATCTAGGATTTGTAAATTGAAACGCACCAGTAACTGCATCCACCCAGACATAATATACCCACATCCACTGCATGTAAGTACGCGTATCTATATATGTAAGATCAACGTGAGAGAGAGAGAGAGAGAGAGAGAGAAAGAGAGCACGTGATGTCAAAGCGGTTGAAGATGGGTAACGGAGGGAGTCACGTGCAGGAAATGGACAGCGAAGCGTGCACGTAGTTAATGCTTAGATGAGGGCGGCGAAATGAAACAGAGTCGATAAGGATCAATCAGTAACCAGCTAAAAGGACAAAGCTCAGTGAATTGTGATAGGAGTAGCTTTGAAATCGAACTGGCCCAGTTTTGCTTCTCTCTGAATGAATGAGACGAGTCAAATGTGATGCAGTGATGGGGTTCTGGATAAGAGATTTGACTTCTGTCCCCTCTGATGAGGGTCCACTTGAACATGGTTATGACAGAAATTGGCTCGATTTATTTTCGTGTGGAGCTCGAATTTGAGTCGTAGGCTCGTGTAGTAAAGGAGTTTGATTCAGTTCGTTTGGATAAGTTTGGATCGTTTATTTTTTTGTTTGTCAGACGATTGGATGTTAGCATGTTAGTAGAGTTACATTATTATGGCAAGCCAACTTATCGACTTGAACTTAAAACCTCTCACACTGGCACCTAACTGTCCATTCACGACCGCTTGACCTACGGCTCTGGATCATCGGCTCTGTTTACAAATGAGCTGAGTTCGAGCTCGAATTTTGGTCTCGTCTAGTAAACAAGCCGAGCTCTAACACTACAAAACTCAACTCACCTCGGCTTTGTTTGCACCCCTACTCTCATGTGATAATACATCATGTAACGCAAAATAAAACTGATCACGCGTCCATTTGATGGAACAGATCACGTGTCCATTTGTATTTAACGTTCATGCATAAAATCAAGTTTATTGAACATATATGTCCATCGAACAAATCATATTTGTCACAAGAGGTATAAACAATTAGATTCTGACCATTTATTTGTTTTCACACAAATATAATTAGACCAATTTTTTTTATCAATCTCTGATAAACTTGATTTTGCCGTGAATATTAAACACATCAGGATCTACTACATAAAAGGTTTGATTTATGAAATAAGACTGTGATGATTTCCGTTGTGCATCACATGAGATCATCTATGGATTTGAGCCGTGACACATGTTTAATCCACTTAATTTTCACATGAAGCACCAACTAACCAAGCCTGAGAAAATGTGAGGTTATATTCAATTCGATCAGCTTCAATTCATCTCTCAATCATTTTTCACGTTGAAGATCCTATCTTATTCAAAGAGTACAGATAGACAATTTTCTATTCATTCACTCCAATCCATTTTTTCACTTTTATCTCTATTCAAAGTTTGTGTACAATTTCTCCATTTTCAAACTTTAATTAAACATGTGGACCTTTCGAAAGTTCATACCGAGATATTGCCAATGATGTGTACTTGATAAAGATTGGCTTTGTATAGGAACCTATTTTATGGAGAGAACAAAAATTCAATTTTGACCCCTTCAATTCATCTATCATGCACTCATTTTCCCAATTGGAGTCTCATCATGAAATTTTACATGATATTTAACTGAGAGTAAAATAGACAAAAAAAAATTCATACAACTCCAATTCAAATTTTCCACTTCTATTTATATATGTTCTTTATTTTTTTTATATAATTCTACATTTTAGATTTTAATTAAACATGTGATTCATTCTAAAGTTCATACCGAGAGATAGAGATTGGCAATGATATATGGAGAAATTTTTGGGTGCCGGGTGGGTATATCATACGTGGTGACCGCTCAGCACTCTCGAACCGTCCGATGCACTTTTGGACGGCTCAGATTAAAACATTCTCTCTCCTCTCACCTCTCCTATTTCTCTCTCCAAATCCGAACCATCCAAAAGTGCATCGGACGGCTCAGATATGTCAAGCGGGCACCACGTGGTACCCACCCGGCACTGAAAAATTTCTCTGATACTTGATAAAGATTGGCTTTATATAAGAAAAGCTTATGAGTGCCTATTTTATGTTATTTGATAACTAAAAGTCAGAGGTGTGGGTTGGAAAATCATTTTGTATTGTGGAAAAAAGATGGAAATGGGTTGTAGACGCGGTTACGTGAGTGAATCCTTTTATTTTTGTTTTTGGTCAAATGCAATGATATATTATAGCCAAAGGAAACTTATACATAAATCCATCCGAGGACACAAATCTAGAAAAACAACTTAGTAGTACATAAAACACTTCATCGGTTGTTTTTGGTCAAATGCAATGATATATTATAGCCAAAGGAAACTTATACATAAATCCATCCGAAAGACAAGGACACAAATCTAGAAAAACAACTTAGTAGTACATAAAACACTTCATCGGCGAAATGAAGGAACTAACGTATTTACCCAAAAAAAAAAAGGAACTAACGTATATCATCTTGAGTCCTTGACATGAGTCACATGAGCACTAAGAACATCTCCAATGGGAGATGTCAATTCCTACGTGAATATTTTAACGGTAAAAATTGACACCAAAATTCAATCCAACCTAACAGCATTCTTTGATGCCAAAATCTACGTGCCTTTGAAGGGAATGGCAAACCTGCCAACTTTGACAGTCACCCTCCTTCATGCCAAATTTTAAAAAATGACCATTTAGATTTTGAACATTTGACATAAGGATTGACATTAAGGGTTGGAGAGAGATAGTTTGACGTCAAATAAATAGAATTTGGAATAAGAGTTGAAAAGGAAGGCTTTGATGTCAAATTAAAGATGCTAAAATGCCACGTAAGGCTTCAAAAAAAGTTTGACATCTCCAATATGAAGTCAAGGGTTGGAGATGCTCTAAGCTCTATATCACATAATGCGAAGCATACCAAAAAAACAAGTCCAGCAATAAAGTTTATCGAGCTTCAAATCAATGTAAACCAAGAGGCATCCCTAGACGCGGAAGATCTTTTGTACCCATTATTTTGTATGAAAAAAATTTATGCAATGCAATGGTTCTCTGTTTTCTCGGTACAAAGAAACAGAGGAATTGAGCTCATCCCTGGAATTTCCAACGAAAAAAAAAAAAAAAACCTCTCTAAAATCAAAGCTGCTCCGAAATAGCTAAAAGAGTCGCCGACTTCAGATCAGAGGATTCCCTATTCAACCGGTTCAAAAGATGAACTCAATTTCTTAGTCCGCCCCTAGAATTGCGGTTAGTCTTGTGACCTCTTTAGTTGCCCCCCTCCCATAGTCTGCTTATCGAGGAACATAAAGAAAGGTCTCGGGATTGAAAACACAGCGAGCAATGCAGGTAAACGGTACTAGTCGGAGACAGAGCTAGGCAGCTGTTGGTACAACTGTGCCCGAATACCATTCCTATTTCCTGCTAAGATTCTTTCTAGTTTCAACTGTTTTTCCTCCTTGTGCATAGCTTCTCTTCCGAGCTAATGACAGAGGCAAGAACCCCTACAACATAATAAGTCCTAGGGTATTTAAGAGTAGTGTTATAGGTACCGACCGCCCGCGTAGGGAAATCACTGCCTGTCGCGCCGGGTAGTCTCCGGCTACCGGACGGCCGATTCGAGCCGTCCAAAAATTTTATAAAAAAAAAACGAGGGAGCCCACACGGAAATCAACGACATCCGTCGGTATGATTTCCCTACGCGGATAGTCCGTACCTATATCTTTATCGTTACCTATTTAACCTCTAATGCATTATTAATAAGTTATTGCGAAATTAAAAAAAAAAGGAGGGCCAGCAAGGATTACAACTCCAAACACAGCACGTGTTGACTTTTCTCTGCCAGCATAACAAACCTCCCACGTGTAAACAACCGCGGGAACTAGACGCCGCAGTTGGACGCTAACGATCGCCACCTCATTCGCTCAAAAGTACACGTGGGAGATTCCCACCGACAGATTCAGTCCTACTGTCAAACAAACTCAAAAGCCTCTCCCCCAGTCCCCCCTTCGCTTCAGCACAACTCATGTACGTATATAACAGCCCCTGTATCTATTATCTTTACATATTTTGCATACCAATCATATGTAGCTATTATATAGGGGAGGGAGAGAGGAAGAGAGAGTGTGTTCTCATTGACTCTGTCTATGTCGCGGGCTTCTCTCTCATCCCCTCTCTCTCTTTCTCTGCCAACAAACCTTCGTGAAAATATCAGAACTCTCTCTCTCTCTGTTTCCTGAACTGATGGGCTCTAGTTGATCCATTGAAACTCTCTCTCTCTCTCCACAGGTGATTGCGTTTCTATGTGTGCAAAATTTTATACCTTAATTTCTCTTGCGTTTCTATGTGGAATTTTCTACCAAAACTTGAATTCCATTCCGAGTTCTGTTTCTAATTTGCACCTTTTAGTTATCATCTAACAAATGTCTGTTACACAAGAATCCAACTTCGGAGAAACCCTTTTTTCTGACGAGGGATCTTTCAAATTCTGTTTTCCAACGTCAAAAGGGTTCTCGTGAAACCCAAGAAATCTAATTAGATATCGGTGAAAACAGTTGCTTAAATTTCTTGGGTAATGGGAATTCTTGAAAAACAAGAAAGCTAGACAGCTGGTAGCATATAAATTGATCGTTTGACCTCTAATTGGTACAATCTTATCAACTAGCTAGTTTTTCTCTATCTTCTTCAGGTACAGAGAATATCAAGCACAAAGTTAGGTCTCAATATTCGGAGATGGAGATTGTTTACAGGCCTTATTTCGACCCGGAATTCGATACACTTAACGAAAGAATCCACCCTCCAAGGTCCCTATACCATCCTACTAATAATTAAGTTACCTCATTTGATCAATATTATCAATCTTTATGACGGAGTCTTTTTCAATTCTGTTTTTTTCAGGGTTAGTATCGATAACGATACATGCCGAGACTGCACCCTTGTGAAGGTTAGCAGAATGCAACCCAGAAAATATTTACTCCTCTACTCTTAACACAAATCTTTTGTATAGTATAGTACGGAAGATATGCTTAATTTGATATTGCTTTGGTAAATGATACCTATCTGATACATTTAAGTATTCAATTGCTTTTTAGATTTCATGGGGTGAGTGTTTGGGTCCCCAGCAATGAAAATATTCCATATCGAGTTGACAAGACAATGATTACGACTTAGGATTCCGATTCTCTGACTAATTGGGCTTAGTTGAATTGCCCTGAATTAGTGTTTTTAATCAAACTCAAGGTTTTGAGTATTGTCAAAAATGGGTTTTGAATTCTCTTTGGTGTACTTGGACGGTCCAGTTGGGACTTGGGGACTCGCCAATGGTATATTTTCATGATCGGAGTCATTCTCCTAGATCATGTAGCCTATTTGTTCATATCCGCGGAAAAAAACTTCGCATATGTTCCACGATCATCTGGAACGTTATTTCATTAGACCTTTATAACACCAGATTCATGAAGTTGTACTTCCAGACTATTTCTGCAGATGGTCCTTACAAGATGAAATATGGCGAGCTCAAGAGATCGAACAAGAACATCTGAGCTCACTAACAAGCAGGATCGACTGAAGCAAGCCTCCTCCCACTATTTAGTCTTTCTTTAATTTCTTGAATTACACGAGCTAAGTGTCGATCCAAGGTTCCATCCTCAAGAAAAGTATGGTGTGTAACAGAGCAAGTTGTACGTGGTGTCACCGATCTGTTCATGCTCGGCTGCATGTTTCTGAGCTGGGGCCCGTGACTGAGCAAGTAGGTTGAGCGGTCAGCCAAATCGGCTTGGGTCCCACCTCAGGCACAAGTGATCGACAAGAATGGATTGCGACACCACATAAACGCGCCATGCGGGGCCACTGCCACTCAAAATACTCTCTCCATCCTCAACCCTGTGAATTTTAATGGTAGAGATAAAAGGTTCCTACCCACCCACAAAGTTGAGAGGCCCTAGGAATCGAACAAGGAAAGGGTCAAGAACTAAAGCTTTTACTATCATCCACTTCTTTCTGCCTTTTCCACTTTTAATGTCAGTTAGCAGTTATGGGTGCCGATTTATTCTAGTAAGCTGGTCTGCTCTTGAAACCAATGATGAGAGATCCAAAGTTGGTTGATAGTTTCATACCAACGAGGAAACAGTGTGTAAATTCCTAGAATACCCCTGTTTCATTGGCATAGATAATAGGCAAATCAGTTGGAACTTATAAAGTTAGCTTCAACTTTATGCCCTCCACGCCTTTTAGTTGTTCCTTAGCCAAGTTGCAGAAAGAAACTTTTCCATGTGCGTCCTTTCTCGAATAATTGTTATAAGCATCGAGTGTTACTTAACAATTCTGTCACAGGTTGATAGCGCAAATAAGCACGGAATTTTGCTGGAGATGGTTCAAGTTCTGACGGATCTTGATCTAGTTATATCCAAATCGTACATTTCTTCGGACGGTGGTTGGTTCATGGATGGTTGGTGCTCTTCCCCCCACCCTTTCTTTTGTTCATTACACTTACTGTAAAAAGTATTCTGAAATCTGGATAGTTGAAATGCTACTGCATTAGTATAATCGTATCACTTTCTTTCTGAGTCATATATGAGTCACCCACGATGATTCCTGTGCTTAGACTAATGATTGGTTATTAAATAATTGCACGGCTACCAGTTTTCCACGTGACGGACCAGCTCGGCAACAAAATTACTGACGAAAGCCTCATACTTTACATTGAGCAGGTACCCATGTCGCTCTCGCTTACACAAACAAGAATTCTGTTTTTATTTTGTACTCCATTTTCTGATGGCTGTGGGAATTTATAGGCAATATGTGCAACTAGAAGGGGGTCAAAGGAAGTACGAACGAGCCTTGGTAGAGAAGTGACGCCTCCACACGTGTCAAAAGAACGGACAGCCTTGGAGATCACGGGCACGGACCGACCAGGCCTACTATCCGAAATATCAGCTGTGATTGCTGAGTTAGAATGCCATGTGGCTGCTGCGGTTTTGTGGACCCACAATACTCGCCTGGCATGCATCATCTACATGGAAGATGACTGCAAAGGTGGGACCGTTGCGGGTGTGAACCAAGTAGCCCATGTACAGGCCCAGCTTGAGAATGTGTTGGAGGCCCACCACCGGGAGGGAGAGAGGAGGAGCGTGAGGGTAACAGCCCCCGAGGCTGGGCGGACCCACACCGAGAGGCGGCTCCACCAGCTGATGGCGAGTGATAGGGACTACGAGGAATGCTGCAGTAGCAGTTCTGGTGGTGGTGGGAGGAGGCAGCAAGGCAGATACAGGGATGGGATCAAAGTCACCATAGATTACTGTAAGGAGAGGGGATACTCCGAGGTTAACGTGAGGTGTATAGACCGGCCAAAATTGTTGTTTGATACTGTATGTACCCTAACAGATATGCAGTACGTGGTGTTCCACGCCGCTATAAGCTCCAAGGGCTCCATAGCTATTCAGGTTGGTTCGTACCAAATTCTGTTTCTAATCACATATGCTTTGTTACATGGGACAACGTTTGTTTTAAGAAAATTTTTATGTACATTGTGTGTTTCAGGGGACAAAAAACGAAAGCCAACGGAAAATAGTGTCCATGCCGACAAAAAATGAGTTCGGTTTCGACAGAATGCATTTTTCACACTTTAACAGTTGAATATGATTTCATATGAATGGTACTAGTAAACTATAACACCACCACCACTCTCTCACTCAACAACAAATTGCATTGTTGTTGCCACCATTCTTCCACCAGCATCACTACCATAGTTATTTGCATCATCACTTTCAAAGTTGCAACTTGCAACCCAACAGGAGAATCCATTATTCTTGGAAAACATTTTTCACAACCAATTTTCTTAGAAAATACGTTCTCATAATACATCTGCTGCTGCAGCCAAAATGCTCAGAGTCTTGACTGTTTGTTTTCTGAAAATCCCCTCAGGAGTATTTCATTCGGCACATGGATGGCTGCACATTGGATTCAGAGAGCGAGAGGAGAAGAGTTGCACAATGCTTGACGTCTGCGATTGAGCGGAGAGTCTCCCATGTATGTTCCAGAAATTTGTACATAATATATCCTGAGATACTTTTACTCTATACTTTTATCATTGACTATCTACGATTTACATGCGCAGGGACTGAGGTTGGATATCTGCACAGATAACAGACTGGGACTCCTTTCGGACATAACAAGGGCCTTTCGGGAGAATGGGTTGTCGATAACAAGGGCAGAGATAGGGACACATGGTGAGAAAGCTGTTGGATCGTTCTACGTCACGGATGCATCAGGACAAGACGTGGACCGGGATGTAGTAGAGATGGTGAGGAGAGAGACTGGAGGTACTGTCACAGTGGTTAACGAATCCCCTGGGCGGCCCCCACAAACTACGACCAGAAGTATAATCACAAGCAAAAGCAGCAATGTGGTAGAAGGTCAAAGCAACGTGGTAGAAGATAGACCGAGGTTCTCTTTGGGAACCTTGTTGTGGTCTCAGCTTGAGAGAATCTCAGGCAACTTCAGAACCATAAAATCTTGAGTCTTGATGAGAAAATGTTACTGTTTCGCGTACTGTATCCTATTGCGCATCTGTAAATATGTTAGACCAATACTGGTTTCGGTATGCAGTTTACCGGCTTCAAGTGGCTAGTGAAATGTTACCTTCAGATTGAAAATTGTGTTTCCTCTTCCTGCCTTTTCCTAACCTGCTTCTCTGAGTGTGCTTACTTCAATTATGTAGTCATGAATGAACCTTCGTAACTTTAGTAAAAAAAGAACTGGAAATTGTTCTAGAAAGAAGATTTGCACAAAGGAATTATCTTCATCTCTAGATGATTCCTAGAAAACAGGAGTAAGAGAAATGATATAAAGAGAGTATTAAAAAAAAATTTGCGAAACAAACCTCAATATAAATACAGTATATACTAACCTCTACTACTATGAATTCCTAGCCGCGATCGCTAGAAGATGAGCCTCTTGCTCTAGAAGGATGGGAAGAGCCAACACGATTTGAACAGAAGTTGACAATTGAAACAACGCCATTTGAACTAGAAGATGAGCCTATTAAACTAGAAGGATGGGAAGAACCAACACCATTTGGACAGAAATCGACAGTGAAAACAACAGTTGCAAACGCTAGTGTGCTCAAAATCAGCTTTGAGGAATGCTTCTACAACTTGGCAAGTTCCACTATGGTTGTCTGCGTCGAAGTAATGTATTTTGAAGAGGTGAGATAACTGCCCTTTCTATGATCTATGATTCCCATCTTCCACCTCAACATTGTACAGCAACCATAGAAATAGAAAATCCGTAACGGAGTAGTATAAGCACCGACTATAAGTTTGCAATTGAAGCTTCATGCTCTAGCATAAGGTCCATTAGCACTACTGGGCATATCAATTTAGGTAAATTGAAATAATGTGCATCATCTAGGACATGAATTGTTCTCATTATTCTGATATCACCAGTAAACATGTAATAAAGTTTCCATAAGCAAACATCCAGTGTATCCCAGGTTTATATACAATCATTGAATCGTAAAAACATCGAGCAGCCTATTCACAACATGGAAGGGTGAACAATTACTTTAAGGCATCATTTTAGACAGCTCCAAGAGTGACACTACTCCACATCAATCTCATCAACATCAAGCCAGTCATTAGATTCCTTCGTCTCAGGGTCATGCGCACTTGCCTGGTCAAACCCAGCACGATCAACACCAACAGTATTGACATCCTTGTTCGAGTCAGTAGAACTTCTGCCCAACTGAACCCAATCCCTTGATTCTTTAGTTGAAGAATCGGAGCCATATGTTACTTTCTTGTAACTAGTGGGAACATCTCCATCATCTTCCTCGAGATCACTGAACGATACATCCTCTTCATTCTCAACAGGCACACTGGTCCCACTAGCACCAACTATCTCTGAGCTTTCTTCCTTTAACCAATCATCACCATCGTCTTCGTATTTCTCTTCAAACCCTCTAGAAGACGAATCAGAGTGCAACTTTTTGTCCTTGGCCAAGTTTGTTGGGCCTTCCTCAACAACAGACTTGTCAATAATCAGAATCTCAGTGCTCTGAGTCCGGACTGCGTGCTTCTCTGTCTCAAAATCAGCATCCACTGTGGAAGTGGTCGGTTCAAGCTGCACATATTCAGCTTGAGCATTGGAAGGAACTAAAATACCCTTTTCATGCCGTGGGTCGGCAATGTCATTTGAATAAGACGTGTCCATTCCCGACCAGTCTTGTTCTGGCTTTGCCTTGGTTTTGTTCTGTAACTCCTGCGTCAATGAGGCTCTGGCTTCCACTATCTGCATGTGCAAGATCCATTAATAGTTCCATGGGTAAATCAACACAATTGCTAGAATGACAAGAAAATCTACATTAGCATGTAGGTCACAGAAGAATTGACGAAAACCATCTTGAACGGTCCATTTACTTGGGACTTAGTTGAATCCCAAAGAAATTTTTCATTTTTTCATTTGCCTAGGCCAACATTTCAGAATTTCCAGGGCAGCAAAAACATATAGAATCGACTACCTCACATCAGCACCGGACGATTTATGGTGAAAGATTCAACTTACTGTTCCAGTGCAAAATCTTTCTCACACACCATAAACTTTATAAACAAGGATGGTCTTTAGAACAAAGTTGTGCGACTGATAGACAAAATGAGTTTCTATCACAAGTTGCAAGACAATGACTCAATGAGGAAGCACCGACCCCTTCCGTTATCACATTTTCCCCAGCATACAGTCCCCAACTTGCATATCAAATTGATCTAATTCAGTCAGTGGCCCACTCCAAAGTTGTAAGGTAAAGTCAGAGAAACATGACAAAACTGAAATATATTTTCCCCCGCATCATATGCATCAACGCTGAACATTGTAACATGCACGAACATCCACGAAGTGAAATCATGACAGTAAAATGAACCCATCTATGGTACAATTAAGAAACTCAACTATTGTCAGATGCCATGTGTGAAGAGCTTGCGAGTTGCAACGCAAAAAGGAAAGCAAACGGCAGTACAGTTGGTGCCAATGGTATTTCTCACGAGGAATCCCAAAGAGTACAACTTCCTGTAGCTGCACATCTGTGGGCGATGTCTAACGGACTAGGGAATGGTTTTAGACATTTCAAAAAAGCCAGTGATCTTCCCTGTAGATTACCAATTTCAAGGACAAAGCTATTAAATTTTCCAGATTCCCATGTGCAGAACAGTGAAGACCAAGTCGCCATTTAGATCAAGCAGTAAGTCATGATTCCTAGGCCACTGCTGTAGGTAAGTGGGCGAGGGAGAAAAAATCGGATCGAGCCAAACCAAAATCAACATTATGTCCCAGTAAATTGTTGTGGGGTACATGAATCCTTTTTCTCCTTTCTGCTCTGTCAAGGTCTATACAATCAAACAAGTTCAAGTAACTATTTGTTATCACAAGTCACAACATCCCATGTCTATTTAGGTCTTCCCCATCGCATTTCCAGAACGATTAATTTATCACTTCCTATTTACGGTGGCATCTATTGGTCACCATAGTATGTGTCCAAACCTCCTTGGCTTATTTTCTTCCAACTTACCTTCAATTGATGCTACACCTACCAACCCACAAATTTTTTCAGTTCTTACCCCATCTCTCTTAGTCTTACCACACATCCACCTTTTCAGAATAAGAAAAGAAAACACAGATAAAAAAGTAAAATAACTAAGAAGAATGTAATGAGATCATGAAACTAGAATACCTGGGGTGTTATCAAAAGGTCAGCATCATGTTTATTGAGTCTAGGTTGCAGGAGAACAAAATAAATCTTCCAAAAGCAGCCCTCGCTCATATAGCCAGGGCAAAGTTCAATCCTGAGAGCAGCTAATCTTGGTGCAAGACTTTCAACTGCCAAAGCATGCTCTTGTTGGGCATCAGACATGTCAAAATCTGGAGGAAAAGGGGAACATAATGTAACATGTTGTATAACTTGTATCAGTACTAATCATATAGACATTCTACATCATGAGTTTAACAGCAACTAATTGCAACATTCTAATTCCTCCGCTCTCTATGCATAAAGGAAGCAGAGTAGTTGCAGTACTTGCAAAAACACTTTCAAAGTTTAGCATGCATATAACCATATAGAATTAAGGGAAACCGCATGATTTCCACAGGAACTTTGGAAGAAAGATTTAAGCATTTCCCACCCATGTGTAAAATTTGCGTCACTTGAATACCAAAGTAAAACACTCACAAGTCACAACCTGGGTAAATTGGTTCTTTTCAAAAATTCAATAGTTCCCCCATTTTTCTGCGTACTCCCAAAACCCATTTGGCCTTTTCTCTCACTCTTCCTAAATAACGAGATAAAGTACATCATAAGTCGATTCCCTAACTTCTAGCTGAGTAAACACCTTGACGGCTTGACCTCCCACACGAACACTCCAACTCCAAGTTCTCTGAAACTGCTTATAAATAAAGTTGTACAAATCAGCAGGGACACAAGTCTTTGTCCATAGATTATCATTCTCAAGCACTATGACATTGGCTTTAAGTGTGATTTGGCATAAACTTGTCAGCTGAAGTATTAACCTTTTCAAACCATAATGGCCATCAATCAGGTACACATCCCAGATATGAGATACTACATTTCCTCTTTATATGCAAGAACGGTTTCTCCACAATGACTCCCCGGGTTTGTCCTTCCCTAATCCATTCTTTTCACTTTTTTTCCTCCCGCCAGAAATCAAGGGAAACAGTCTGCAAGTCTTGTGTGACTCCAAGAAATTCGGTACCCGGATAGTCACATAGGAGGATTCTAATGAACATACAAACCATACAAAAACTAAAGCAATACTAAAGCTTTTCAAACCATACAAAAACAAGTTCTTTCAATCTTGCAGCAATACTTGAAACAAGTAAAACATTATGAACTATCCATTTGCTTCATTAAGTCTAATGAACATTTTGAACGCAAATTAACCCCCCCCCCCCCCCCCCCCCCACACACACACACACACACAAATTTTGAATGCAACATAAGTATAATTCATAGAAACACAGCAACAAATCCCATAATGCTGAGTCCATGAGCTTTGAATCTCGTTCTTTTAATCCTAAAATCAAATGCACGTCGATTACGAGGAAAAAACCCCAACAAACCATAATTGTACTACCCAGAACAACGTACCCTCGTCGTCGTCGTCCTCTTCGGGCAAAGGAAAATCCATCCAAGTCTCGGGATGCATCGCGACGTCCCTCGCGAACGCCACCACTTCCTCAGTAACCCCAACGGCAGATCCATTATAACCTCCCTCCTGCTCCTCCGACCCCAACTGCAGAAAACTCGACGCGATTTTCGAGAACTCCGACACCCCTATGTTACTCGAGAGCTTCGAGATTCCGCTCTTGAACTTCCCCCCAATCTCGGCGATATCGCTCCGTATTCCCTCGATCCCCGCCGCGTCGGACAACTCCCGATCCGAGTCGTCGCCACTCGGATCAGGGGCCTGAGGCGGAGGGGCGAGGAAGGAGGCGACGCCCCAGAACTGGCGGGTCAGGGTCTGGGTGAGGTCGGAGAGGTCTTCTTTGACGCCGCGTTGTTCAGGTGACGGTGGATCGGATTGGGGATGAGGTTGATTGCTGTCTTTGGGGAGGTTATTGGGGTTATTGGATTCACCATTGTCGTCGTCGTCGAGTCGAAGAGAGTTAGTGATCGATCGGACAAGCCATGACATAGTTGTTGAATCTTTTTGGTCGGATTATTGGGATTTCGGAGCGTTGAAATTGGAGAGATGACTTGCTGCTTAACTTTACTCCTATATCCACACTCGATTGGGGAATGATGGCCTGATGGGGAAGCTATTGCCAGGGCTTAATTGGCTCTTGCCAGATTTTAAAGAAAAAAACTGGATTTATATTTTCATCACAATTTTGAGGGAGTTTTTTTGGGTAATGAGTGGAGAGAGATAAATAGATAAATGAGAATAATGAAATTGGAGAGAAAATGTATTAGAGACCATGTGCAGAAAAAAAAAAAGTTCGAATCTAGATAACCAAAACGAACAGGTTTTTACTACGCCAATATAGTAGAAAAAGACAAAAAATCGAGTGGCTATAACTTAACGAGGTGTGCGTATAAAGATTTCCAAATTCAAAAAGAATTAAAATATCGTGGGTGATTTTGTACCAAATTCCCAGTTCCGTGTTTTTAAGGACAACCCCCGGTTCTGTGTTTTTAAGGACACACTCCTTATTCGGGGTGTGCCATACGTATCATGATTTTAAACTATTGGATTTAAAACCAAATAATTCGGACCACCTATTAATTAAATTAATTAATAAAATGAAAAAAAGGCTTCGCAGATCACAGGTTATTCTCTCCTCCTTGACTCTCTCTCCCTCTCCCTCATGTGTAAAACACTACAAATTATAAATATAACCACAATTACTATGACAACACAAAAAAATTGGCATTTTTTTACCATAATGTGTTGCACCAAAAGAAATCGATCATAAGATACCTGATACAAGACCAAAAATATGTCATATGATAATCAATAATTATTATACCCAAGCAAGATACATGTCTAAAATATCACAAATTAAATAACATAATCACGATTGTTTTGACAACACCAAAAATTGATATTTGTTTACCACAACTTGTCGTACCAAAAGAAATTAATTCAATTATTCCGTTGCAAGACTAAAATATGTTGGACCACAATTAACGAGCGAGAACTTCATTTTTAGTTCTAAAATATGTCATACCACAATTAAAATATGTCGTACTAAAATAAACATTTGTCCTACCACAACTTGTAGTTGTATTCAAAAATTTGGGTATAGTACTTACTTTTTGGTGAATTTCTTAGATGAAAATTTTGAGTATCCCGAGTATCCTCACAATGGTTTCGCCGCACCGGATTTCTATTGGCACACAAAACTTTGCATTGGCTCCTCTCCGTGTATAACCAAGCCACACACACAACCTCGGTTCCACCGTTCCAGTCTCCCGAGTATCCTCACAATGGTTCCGTCGCACCGGGTTCCCATTGGCACACACACCACACAATGGGCTACCATGTCCGGCCACATTACGGTTTCCAAAACATTTCTCTTTTGCAAAATACGTCTTTTCAGTAACCACACCCTAGGTGTCATGTTTCTAACTTTCTCAATTTTCGTGTCTCGTTTTCATGCATAGACTCTGCGGTAGAGTTTTTTCACGTATGTACACATAAATCATTCATTGTAATCTTGAAACTAAATTAGCAAAATCATCTAACTCCATATTACTTGATAAGCACCCGATAATGCAATGGAGGATGCGCTAGTTATCTAGTTTTAGTTAGTTTTATCGTTAATTTAGTTGTTTTTAATTACTTTTACCCGTAAGGTATTTTAATTTCGTTTTGTAGGAAAATTGTTTAATTTAGGAATTGTAAAACCCAAAGCTTGTCAAGATTATTCAAGGTGCAAAGATGATCAAGAACGAAATAATCAAGTCCCAAAGCTTAGGCCGAAAGGACTCGACGGCTCGCCAAGGCAAGGCAATGGCCAAGGCAGAGAGCAAAACCAAGTGCTGGACATAAGCACCTTGGCATCGGTAGAAGGAATTTTATTCAATCGGTACCGAGCAGTGAATAGCAGCCCTCATGCCACACTAATCAACCTCGGTATCAGTAGGAAGATCTATGGTGTATCGGTACCGAGCATCTCACGTGGCATCCTCAACCTTGCATCAGTATCTATACCATGGTTTTGCTTCGATCGGTACCGAGGCCCTAAATCAGCAGCGTAGCATGTTCGCAATCGGTACCGAGGGCTTCGGAGGGTATTTTTGGAGCATCTTTTGGGATATTCCGTACGCGTAGTTTGGAGCCTATAAATACCCTGTGATGTCACCATTGCACGATTTGGACGGAAATGTACCCATTTTTAGATCTAGATCTAGATTTTGAATCTTTTTGAATTGTTCTTCATTTTTCAGCACTTACTTATTAATTTCCAGCTTTTATTAATTAGTTGTTGCTACTTTCTCCTTTATTAAAGTTGTAGACAATCTTTCGATCTATCATTTTATCTAGTTTTCTTCAAGTGTTGTTTTTTCAAATTATATTAGCTAGATTTTTGCTTGCTCTTATCTTTTTAGATATGTGTGAGTAGTTTTTCAAGGTTAGGTCATGGGGTGATTAGCACCCCATGGCTCGAGTAAAAATTACATTTTTCACCAATAAAATTTGAATTTTTGGTTCGAAAATCGATGTGTAGTTCGGGTTTGTTTGTCAAATTGCTGAGGTGTTAACCTCTTTGATCATGTGTAGGTAAGAGTATCGCCTACTTACCACACATGATGCTTAGAGCTCTGTCGCTCGAGGTGTTTGCTAAATAAATTCTAGAGCTAGCTTGGTAATCAAATCATTCTATCTTCCGGGTTAAGAACCTTAGTTGAGTATCTTAAAACGTGTAATTTGGTGAGAAACGTAATCTAACTTGAGTCGTGGGTGTTAGTAATTCCTAAACCTAACCTGCTTTTTATTCTAGTTTATTCGCGTTTAATTTAGCCTTTACTTTCCACCGTATACGTAAAACAAAGTTGGTTGACTAAAAGCCGAAAACCCTTGCTACTTCTACAAATCCAGCAAAGCCGTATTAATTTTTCCCTTGGGTACGATCTCGGTCTTCCGGATTATTATGCTTCAATTGGACGCTTATACCCTACGCTTGGGGTGATCTCATTTGATATATCGACGAACAAAGCATTACTCATCATGCTCGTTTTATCCATAAATTCACGTAATCATGCTCAAACATTTAGCATACAATCTAAAGCATAGTGTCACATGGACGGACATATTTGGAGTGAAAAACCACTTATGTTTTATCACACATCAAACAGTTAAAGTAATCAAATATACATGCTCATAACTATCCTTAAGATCAAAATACAAATATTTCCTATCAAGTTTATATTTCGAAAAAAAAATCCGTTCTTTCTTTCTTTTAGGGAAGTTTAAAACAACATATGTTTTTCTGGAAAATAAAGTTGGGATATTCAACATACTCTACTTTCTTTTCAAATCTTTAGAATACATCTTTCAAGTTATTATGCATTCTACGTACAACATCATACAATATACTTAGAGTTAACGTAAACAGAGGAAACTTTACGTATATTTAGAGTAAGTAAGTAGAGGTATTCTACGTATACTTAGGATTAGAGAGTAAGGACATT
>JAOTQK010000023.1:8267911-8280197 GCA_025642025.1 Rhododendron ferrugineum
CATATATGTTTATATAGGCATACTAATAATAGGCTATGGTGTATGTAGGTATGTATCTACCTAGGGAAAGATCTAGGGAAGTGATCCTTGGAGGGTAATTAAGTTCAAGCCTATTAGTTCTAGGGTTGCATGCATGACAAGTCTAGGAATACTATTTATGAAAGCAAAATGATGGGATTTGGTTTTGACTTATCTAGTCAAATTTGGGTACTCATTGGATTATGGAAATTCTTACTTTTATTACTCAAAGGTTAAAGATTTCTCTACGAAATATTGTCCAATGGTTAAGGAAGAAATGATAAGAAGGAATATTCTTGGAAGATATATCTTTTCGAAAGTGACCTTTCAATAGAGAGCAAGAATAATGCACTTTCTAGGAAAGTGATTTAAGAAAGCATAATGATTGTTATATTTGTCCAATGGTTGTTAAATGCTTGAGAAAGGTAACTAAGTTAAATAGTAATTAGGTTTCTCTAAACAATTGGTTGGAAGCAAGTTCTATTACTCAAAGAATAAGAACTACCTGTTGTAAGAGAAAGAAGGATAGGAAAAGTGTGTAAGGTGTTGTGTTAACTAACCCTAACACAATCAACTCTTATTTATATAAAGGAAAATCATAACATAAGACTACATTAACCAATGTGGGACTAATACCAATACTATATTCTAACACTCTCCCTCAAGCTGGAGACTCTCCAGTTTGTTACATAGCAACCAACGAAATAATTACCTCAACTACTAACAGCAATAACAAAAAACAACCAACTTGTTAAAACAATGGAACAACTTTCAATAGCAACGACTTCAACGAATGAAACAACTTCAACGAACGAAACGATTTCAACGACTTCAACGAACGAAACGACTTCAACGACCAACAAATCAACGAACGAATTCAACGACCAACGAACGATTTTAACAACCAACGAACGATTTCAACGACCAACGAATCAACGAACGAATTCAACGATCAACGACCAACGAACGATTTCAACGACCAACGAAATAAATGACAAAACAATATATGTTATCACGCTCACCAAAAGCATGGCCAAAAACCTGACCACGATACCCAGAATCACGGCTGCGACCATGACCATGGCTGAATGAAGAACCACACCCACCAGAGACAGCGAAAGCAGAATCAGGATCAGATTTCATTGCAAATATGTCACCGTGCAATGAGAGGCAACCAACGGATCAACTACCAATATTCCACTAACTAAAAATAAGCATCAAACAACTACCAACAATACCAATACGAATATACCTTCGGCAACCAAAAGCAGAACCATAAAACAGATCTGACCAGCCATGAGTGATGGAATAGTACTAAACAGCGAACAGTAATCAGTGAACAGTACCGATGATGAACAGTAATATGTGAATAGTGCCGACGGTGAACCGTAATCGGTGAACAGTGGTTAATGGCTATAGATTTTAGTTAAGTGTCCGATTTAGGATTTCGATGGGTGAAAGAGATTAGGGTTAAGATAAGAGGCCAGGATTAGGATTGTGATTTTAGGGTTTCGTGGTGAGATGATGATGGCAGTAGAGGGTGGCGGCTAGGTTTTGTATATCTAAGGTGGATGGTGGCGGCTAGGTTTTGTATATCTAAGGTAGATGGTGAACCCGCTCTGATACCATGTTGTAAGAGAAAGAAGGATAGGAAAAGTGTGTAGGGTGTTATGTTAACTAACCCTAACACAATCAACTCTTATTTATATAATGGAAAATCATAACATAAGACTACATTAACCAATGTGAGACTAATACCAATACTATATTTTAACACTACCCTACAAACTATTGTTTAATGGGTAAAGGATGAGAAAAGATAGTTTTGGTAGAAGTATCTTTTTGAAAGTGATCTTTCAATGGAGGGAAAGAATAATGCACTTTCTAGGAAAGTGATTTGACTTAGAAAGCATAATTATGGCTTGTTTGTCATGAGTGGGAAAAATGACAAGTCAATGAAATGTAAAATGATTAAAGGGTTGGTTTTGGCTTTTGAAAGTGACTTGTCAATGCAAAAGAATGAATAAGGCTTCCAAGTAGCCTTTCTAGGAAATTTTTAGGGTGATATACATACATACATATATGTATATGTATGTCAAGGTTACTTGTAGGAAGGAGAAAGGAAGTAATGATTGATTATGGGCTACTTGATGTGATAATACATAATCATGGTTGCTTTGGAAGAACAAACTTGGTTTTGGTCTCGATTAGACAAGTCCTATGGTAATATTATCTCTTAGACAATAGAAAGTCTTATTCCTATTACTCAAAGGATAACCATTTCCCTAAGAATTATTACTCAATGGGTAAAGAGGAAAATGATGAGTATGGTCTTGAAATGACTAGTCAAGTAAGTATAATGATTACTATTTTGGTCCAAAGGGTTCCATTAGGGTTTGGAAAGGTTCACAAGGTTCAAAGAGGGTTAAGAAGGCTCATCTAGGATTAGGAGGATGTAACTAGGTTGAATTGGTACTTAGGTTTCTTCAACTAGATGGTTAGAAGCTAACTATATTCGCCAAGTAAGATTTCTAGCCAAGAAATATAATTTTAAGACCTTATTCCATTAATTAGGAAAATATACAAATGCTTCTATAAGCATATTTGTCTTTAGAAAATGACTAGATTGTCCGTTGTGAAAAGATATAATTTTATAAGCCTCGAATCTAATTATGACAGATTATTGGAAATTACAAAGCAATTCACGAAATAAATAAGGATTTTTGAATATTAAAACAAAATTTTTATTGACCAAAAATCAGGGTCGTTACAATTTTGCTGATTATAGCTATCGTTGACTGAACATTCTGATTGAATTTTTTTATACAACACGTTGTGGGAATGAAAACGTCAATTTATGGTGTTGTCATAACAAATTTGGTTATATTACTGAATTTGCGGTATTTTAGACATGTATTTTGCTTGGGTATAACTATTGTTGTTCGTAGTACGACATATTTTGGTCTTATTACAAAATATTTTAATCAATTTCCTTTGGTACGACACATTGTGGTACTACGATCAATTTATGGTATTGTCATAACAATTGTGATTTGTTATATAATTTGTGGTGTTTACATATGTTTTCATTTGATGCGACACGTTGTGGTAAAAAAATGACAATTTTAGGTGTTGTCGTAACAATTGTGGTTATTTTATATAATTTATGGTATTTTACAAATATTTTTGGCTTGGGTATAATAATTGTTAATCTTGGTATGACAAATTTTAATTTTGTTACGGAATATCATATGAGTCAAAGAATTTTTAGTACAACTCATTGTGGTAAGATAATGCCAATTCATGGTGTTGCTATAATATTTATGGATAGCATTATTTAATTTTTGATATTGTACGCATATATTTGGTTGGGGTACAAGTATTATGAATTTTGGTACGAATAATTATGATTACATAATAAAAATATTTTTTAATTATGAGTAACCTGCTAATGACTTGTTCAACAGATAAGTTTTAAAATACAAGTCATAACTAGTATCATAAATATGCGTTAGAAAATAAAAAATCGGCATAATGAAAATCACAAATTGTCATAATTTAAACATACGGTACACCTTGTGTACCATAACTTTCTCCTAAATTAGATATTCAATAGATATTCAAAAGGTGATGTGACAATTTTTGAATATTCAATTTTGATTAGTCCACTGTGGATGATCTTATTGATCCTTTCGGATAGCTTCCATTATCCATTTTCGCACTTTCTAATTGTTAACTTTGCAGAGAGCGGTTAACCTTGGAGAGGGTTGGAAAATCACTCCCTAAAGGGATCTTGTTTCAGTGTGTTGGATACTCGTACACGCAGGGAACACTAAAACCAAACAGAGTCGAGAATGCTAGCACTGAGGACTCGCTTCATCGCTCTCTCACCCTCCTCCTCCCCTTCTCTCAAAACCCCCTTTTTCTTCCTCTCCCTCTCCTTCCGTACCTCAATCTCTCACTCCACCCCCCAAAACCCTAACCCTCGTTCCTCTCACCATGTCGCCTCCGCCACAAAGACCTCGAAGCCGCTTTCCGACGCCGCAAAAGCCCTCCGAACCTTCCTCTTCGTGCCGCCCGGCGTCGAACCGGAGGAAGTCACCGACGAGATGATCCTCCCCGGTTCGAACATCGTGGTCGGACCCTACGCAGGCGATTCGAAAATTAAGGAGGTGGAGTTTGTGAAGAGCAGCAGTAGAGCCAAGGATTGTCCTAGGGATACCAGGCCCGAATTCGCGATGCTTGGCCGCTCCAATGTCGGAAAGTCTTCGCTAATCAACGCTCTTTGTCGGAAGAAGGAAGTTGCACTTACTTCGAAAAAGCCAGGTTCGGTTCGGTTTTCGGTGCCTGTTACCTATTTGATGTTTTGTTCATCGGGGGTTTTGTTGAAGTGTTGATGTTGTGTTTCTGTTGTGCAGGGAAGACTCAGCTGATTAATCATTTCTTAGTGAACAAAGGTTGGTACATCGTTGATTTGCCTGGCTATGGGTAAGTCGGTCTTTTGTTTTCGATTTGATATTTTTTTGAAAATTTGAACTTTTTCTCTTTAAGTGTTTAATTGGGCGTATTGTATGTGACTGTTTGTATTACTATCAATGATGCATTAAAAATAACGAATTTAGTTAGGTAGACTAATTTGAAGCAACGGTAATAGTAGCGCATTACATATCCTCTGTAGTGCTATAGATAACGTTGCTGCTTGTGTTGATTTTTCTCTATGCTTATAATGGAATTGTGGTGCCAAACGGGATCCATGGTTTGTTACTTGTGGGTTATTTGGAGATGATAAGCAAGTTCACTGAAGTTCAAAATGCACGATTTCATTTGAAGGTGCATTAACTTTTGGATTGGCCATTCTATAATGACATCCATAAAGCCTAATTTGGTCAAGAATAATGTTTAAATGGATAATTATGAATCACCGATTCACCTAGAAAAGTATTGCCTGCCAAAACTTAGCATTTGGTAATATTGCTCTTGGAAAATTATTAGACTACCACTTTAGCTGATATTCCTGGATTATTGTCATCTATATGGCATGTTAGAGTTCCAATGCTTCATACTAGAAGTGGTCATCTCTCTAGTCATATACATTTGGGGAATGTCAGTCCTGAACTATGGTACACCGCCATTCCGAATCAGGGAATTTGGTAATTCAAATTGATCCCTCTTTGTTTTCCTGGTAGTTCCTTGATATTTTCCCAGGAGAAACAAAACTCCTCATTTAATAAATGACATCACTATTATCAGTGGAGCTTTGTCAAGACAAAATGAAAGATGACAGATCTTAATGCTCCTAAGATAAGTAAAATGCTGCTTTATTGGATGTTTGACGCTTAAAGGAAAGTACATCTCAAACCATGACACTACGATTTGGGGAATGTGGTGCACTTTATTCCTGTTGTTATTGTTGTCCGTACCTGATGGATCCGCATTTGAAGTAACTTAGGTACGATCCAAAGTTCGTGAGGGTTTTTGTGAGGGATCTTGTCCAGTCTGAATTGGTAGCTCCTAGGAAGGTTGTCGTGCCATGGAACTTTTGCTCGGTCAAGGTTGATCAATAGGCGTCTTCCACTTGACTGGGTTGTGGTCCTTGTGGACATGTTGTGGAGAGACAAAGCGCCTTGCCCAGGGGAGAGGTCTGTGAGAGAAATGGTCTGTGAGAGAAATGAGATTTGTTCCCTTAATGGCAATGGTGCTTGGCCAATCCTGATATCAACTAGTTGTTTTAGATTGCTGATCACTTGAGCAGCGAATCCTGGGTCGAGCCAAGGTTATGTATCCGGTGGTCTTGAGTTTCTTATTGCTTGTCTAGCTTGAGCATTGTATGCTTTTACCTGGATCAGGCATGATCCAGCCTGCAAAGGTGTGCATGTGGATTTGTCATGTGTTGCCTCACAAAGTTGGCTCATTACACCATGTCAGAGAAGTAGATGTCCACACCAGGTTGGTGGTAAAGTCACAATCGTGAAAATCTTACGCTAAAGAGGTAGTTCACTAGAGTAGCAGTTCCTCTTCCACTTTGCCTGATATCTTTTGTGATCTGTGTTTTGTATCATTTCTTCATAAATTCTCCAGAATGGCAATTACAAGTAATTTTAGACAGTTTTGTGGAAATGGTACATTTTTATGAGAGCTTGAAGAGCGATTTCTATTGCCCATTTGCCGTTAACCACCTCTCAATGAACTCGTCAACACCTTGTGACATCACTGCATACCTGTATTCAAGTTGATGCTGAGCATTTAGCTCTAATCTCATTGAAGTTCACTTTGTTCACAGATTTGCTAATGCCCCAGAAGCTGCTCGAATGGATTGGTCCGCATTCACGAAAGGCTACTTTTTGAATAGAGAAACTCTAGTTGCTGTTCTACTTCTGATTGATGCTAGTGTACCTCCTCAAAAGATTGACCTCGATTGTGCTAATTGGCTTGGACGGAATAATGTATGCTCGTATCCAATTTCTATCCTCTTTCCCATCAGAAATACTTACACTGGGGTGTGGTTAAACCGTTAAATTAATCCTGTTCTTTCTATTAACGTTTGCGGGTTTTCTGCCTTTTCTTTCAGATGCCAATTACCTTTGTTTTCACAAAATGCGACAAGATGAAAGGGGGTAAAGGGAAAAGACCTGATGAAAACATCAGAGATTTTCAAGAGGCGATGAGACAAAATTACCCTGAACATCCTCCTTGGATCATGACCAGTAGTTCCACTGGTTTGGGCAGAGATGAGCTGCTTTTGCACTTGTCACAGCTGCGGAACTATTGGGACGTCTAGGATCAAACATTTGCAGTACATTTCCACCTAGAGATGGTGAATCCCAAAACCTAGTGATGTTGATGACATGTTTGTTAGTCGATGAAAATATGCCAGGCATTATCGAAGCATGTCCTCAGGAATGGGTCAAATTTGACCAGCTTAAAATTGCCGTGGTTTCAATTTTGGGATGTAAATTCCTCTGTATATACCGGGTTAGTCTGTGTTATACATCTCTTAAAAGCATTACCTCCTTCTATGCACTACATAGAATTTGAGTTGTAATATTTTTTATGTGGATTTTGCCTTCAATCCCTTTTTTGTGTGTGTAATAACCCGAACCTGAGATGCTCAAATTGTTTGGTGCCTTCTATTTGGATGTTTAATCTTTCTAAAAATAGTACGATGGTCTATTTGGATAATTGGATGTTTAATCTTTCTAAAAATAGTATGATACCAACTTCTTGTGTATTAAATTCGTGGTCAAATGTGAACTGCTGGGTTTTTGCATCACAAAATTGTGGTTCACGTGTTCGTTGTGTGTTTGATGGAAAGCATATGACCCAACTTCTTGCTGCTACAGCACGGATGTTGGCACAGCAGCCAAAGCTGAAATCAAGAAATTATTTTATCCTCCTTTGAGAATTGCTCAACAGGCCGGGCTTCTCTTGAACCACACATTTGTATAGTGACCACACCTAAGTATGTGCAGTCTACATAAGTGTCGTGCAGAGCTCATGTAGAGCAGTGCTCCAGGAGCATGGAATAATTACTCTTTGTGCATGGTAGGGGTCATTCTTTTCCAAATTTCTGGATTTCCATTTTATTTCTTTCCGAGAATTAACGGGGGCATTCTTACTTAGGAGATTGTGGTTTCAGACTTGCTTGTATAATTTCGTAATGATTGACAACTGTTATCGGAGATTTCATCACGTCCTTTTGGTTTACTCACGCGCGTCGTTAATTGATATCCAGTTCTTGAACAGAAATTGATGGTGCCCTTTTTATTGTTTCTTTTATCAGCTTTGTAGGACCTGCTGATATGAGGAAAATGATTAACTCAGCTTACAATAAACGAACTTCAAATAATTGAATAATTCACACTTCAAATAAATCAAAAGGGGGGAAGAAAAATGGAAAATCTAAGCTTCCCCTAGACGATGATTTTACTCTAGAACATTGTGCTCTGCTCCCAAGATGACGTGGTCCCTGGACTCGTGAGAAGGAACGAACTCCACGCACGAGACGTTGGAGACGAACTAAATCCCAGAGGGCTGAGTACTGCAGCTCCCAAGGGTGCCGTATTAGTATACGGAGAGGGAACGAGATCCTGGGCTGTTGCTGGTTTTTCACCATCAGACACAGCTGCGGTCGTCGGTAGACTGAGGGGCGGAGGCGACACCCTTTCGAGGCGGCGGGATTGAAAGTCGGGTCCCTTGGTGAGTTTCTGAACCAGGTCCTTGAAGTCTTTGGGCTCCACGTTGTATATTCCCGGTGGGGTTGGCGGTAGTAGTGGCGCTACGGGCTTCTTCCACGGCTTCGCCGGAACCTTGCGGACCGCTCGGAGGGTTGCGTGGAAATGGGGTTGTTTCAGATTGGTGTTAGCGAAGGTAGAAGAAGAAGAAGAAGAGTGGGATTGTGATTCCATTAGGTTGATCTCTAGAGTACTATTCGTCTTTTACGTGTGAGAATTTTTGGTTCTATATATAGAGGGATCGTGAACGTGACTGGTTTGGAAAAGTAGTCGTCAGCTGGCGGCTATGCTGTTCCGCCGCTGACATTGCCGAAAGAACATGGTCCAAAACTTTGACCGCCTGTTTTCAAAACCCATGAGGTTCACGCCGGAATTCCATTGTAAATCCCCATTCGTGGTGGGCGTCACATGTTTCTCGTGATTAGCTAGTCTCACGTTTGTCGATTCATGAAGAATTGTTGTGGTGTGCGAGAAATGTTTTAAATATTAATTAAGTTGAAGATACAAAATTAAAAAGTTACCGAATATGTATGTGTGATTAGTTGGGTATATGTGCAAACAAACCGAACCGGGTTGTGTTGACTTTTGCATGCTCGACTTTGCTTATTAAGTTTTTAGCGAGCTCGAGCTTATTACAAATTTGAAGAGAGTTGAGTTGGGCAAAATTTGAGACGTTGAGTCAAGCTCGAGCCTGATAAACCTTACAATCTACAAGTACTAGTTGTAACACATTTTTTCTCGACGTCGCGGATCACTTAAAGTTATCGTTATTGAGTGAGTAAATATCCAAACGATGATTACACCGTTTAGGGGTGGTCTCATTTATTTAAGAAATTCGTAAATAGGAAAATTAGTCATAATGACGGTAAAATAGTTTTCATTTTAAGGAAATGACGCCAACAAAATAGTTTTCAGTCGAGGTCCTTCAACTTTTTGAATTTTTTAGCCATAAGGCCAAAACATATTTAGACATTTTCATAGGATTTTAGGGTGTACTTTCCTATTATAAATTAGGAGTATGATTTTAAGGTGCACTTTCCTATTATAAAATTTTAGTGGTTTAGACACTTTCATATAAAGAGTATCTTAGAGTTGTAGACACTTTTATAAGGTACTCTAGAATTTTAGACACTTTTTTAGGGTACCCTAGTATTAGGTGAGGCTGGCCATCTTTTCTTGCTAACACAATCAGTATACACTATACATGCTCTCCTATGATTTTGTATTGCATGACAACCTCGCCTCCTTGCCCCGACAGGCCGTGTTAGAGGTCTGAACTGGGCTTGGACTTGGACCCATAACTATTGGAGTACTATTTCTTTTTACTCCCTAGAAGCTAGCTTTGATTTTGGGTCATTGAACTTGGGCTTAAATGGTGTGGACTTAGCTTGTATCTGGGCTGTTCCGATTCGGCTTGTTATGTTTGAGAAATGTTATGAAACATGAAAATTTTCCGTCAAACTTAACATAAAACTAAAATGGATGGCTAAGATTCGCAGGTGATTAGTCATCCATTTTAGTTTCATGGAAAGTTTTCATGTTTCCTATCAATCCCTGTTATGTTTCAAGCACAAAACTAACAACAGAGAAAGTCTGCACGCACAACAATTGTGCACAGATCACATTGTGGGGCCCACTCTGGGTTTCAAACAAATGCTCTGAGCCATTCATTAGATGTAAAACATTTTTTAAAAAGCCTCCGCCTAAAATCAGCTTAATCCGATACCTATAAGTGCTCGATCCAATCATTTAACTTTTCTTTCACATTTTAGGATTCTGAAAAGTTAGATAGAAAATTTAAAAATTTAAAAATAATAGAAGGTGATAAAGATACAAAATGATCATACCATGATATTGCTATACCATAAAAATAGTTACTTGAAATCCCCTCCAAATTGACAGAATGTTTGTAATAAAAAGATGGCTTAAAAAATTATGTTGATCGGATATTTTTTGTGTTGAAAAATATGAGTTTTTGTCCATCGTGCATTATCTTGATTAATATCTGATCGATCAAGATGAATTTTGATAGGATTCAATTCCTCGTAGGGACTTGATGGAATCCGAATCCTCTTCCATTTGATTGTTGCATTTGTCTAGCTCAAACGCTTCATCTCCATTTGATCAATCCAATTAGTTATTTTCTTTCGATTCTTTCAAAGTTTGAAATCATATTACTACTAATTAGTTAATCTACAAAATAAAATAGTAGCAGAAGGGAGATGCCAAGCTTGACTTTTGAATGGGGTTCAAGGTCCGACCTTGAAGTTACTTGACTTGTTACAACTTACAAGCATTGACTTTGCCTTGAGCTTCGGTTTTCCCTCTATAAAACCTCTGGCAAACTTAAATAATAAGTCAATTTCTTATGAGCTACGTAACGTACTATATAGACTCTATAAAGTAACCCGGCCCCACCAAAAAGAAGGAAAAGGAGAATGATACACCCACCGAACCACCTACCGCACGCACGCCGGGTCCACTACGGTCACCGGACGGCTGATCTGAGCCGTTCAAAAATTCTATAAAAAAAAAATTTGAGTGGGCCTATGCGAGAATCAACGGCATCCAACGTGTGTAGGTGCTCGATCCGAACTTCCAAAAATCAGAGATCCGAGCCGTTAAAAAATGGAAGATTGGTTCGAGCACTTACACATGTCGGATGCCGTTGATTCTCACGTAGGCCCACTCAGTTTTTTTTTTTAGAATTTTGGATGGCTCGGATCGGCCTTCCAGTGGCCGGAGTGGGCTCGGCATGCGTGCGGTGGGTGAATTTTCGGTGGGTGTATCATTCTCCGAAAGAAAAAGGTTTCATTGAGAAGACCCCAATCAGCTTCCTGCATGTGTTCAAAATACTCCATTTCATTTTAATTGGACTGTTGAGGTATAATTGAGGTGTACATAAAAAAAACAAACTCTTAAACTCTTTTAAGAGTTTAAGAGTAATTATTGAGGTGTATCATTGAGGTGTACAAAAACAAACTTGAATTATATATATATATATATTTATTTATTTATTACAAGCAGTTTTTAAACTCTTTTTTCTGATTTATGGGATTTTTTTTGTTCAACTTTTTGGATCAGGTGCTAACCAACTCACCCAAAAGTAATTGCTATTAGGGAAAGGCGCAACTTAATCTTTAAAGGGCAATACAGAGCCCTGCACTTAGCGGCAGACAGACATGAGGGGCTTTGCAATGCTGCCTGTAGACATGTAAAATTTTCAGCCAATCACAGGTTGCCACGTGTTGCGGGACCTAGTAAACAGGACACGGTAAATGACCAATCAAATGTTGCCATGTGTCTTGAGGTCAAAAGTCAAGATGATACGAATGAGCCAATCAGATGGTGCCACATGTCAAAGTGATGCAATTATTATTTTTATTAAATCCGGCCAATCAAATTAAGCCACTTGATCATAAAATAATAATTGTATTTCTCTTTACATAATTATCTTTCTTAAAAATAAAAGAAAGAAGGATAATTACAAAGATATAATTATTTCTTTTACATTAAATAAAGAAATAATTAAAGGGAGATAAATATAAAGGAAGTAGAGATTGGTCATGACTCTTCATCCTACATCTCTATAAATAGAGATGTTCTCCTCTCATATTTTCCATCTGGACATTGAAGCACACAAGCTCCAGAACTCTGAAGATCAAAGCCCTCAAGCCCTTCAGACATTCAACAAGAAGGTTCTTCAAATCAAAGCTTCAAAGCTCCAAAGAACATTCAAGTCAAGTCCACATTAAATAAGACGGTTCTTCAGATAAAAGCTTCAAAGCCCTGAATAACGCTCAAGTCAAATCTCCATTATCAAATCCAAACTCCAGAACTCTGAAGATCAAAGTCTCCAAGCCCTTCAGAATTCGCATCCATTGTAACGATCCGGATTTTCGACCCATTTTTTTTAAAACAAATTTATATTCTTAAATTCCTAATTCAATAATTAATTATATTGAATAATTAAAATATATTACTATGCGTATAATTGATATTATTTACCATCTTGTATAAGATAATACTTTAGATAT
>JAOTQK010000023.1:8280297-8299642 GCA_025642025.1 Rhododendron ferrugineum
ATACAGATTTGAGACCAAGCTCTGAAGCCCTCAAATCAACATCTGCAAATCCGCATCTCCTTCAACCAAATCGAAGAGCATCTCAAATACCGACTTAAGAAGAAGCTCCAAAGCCCTCAAGTCAATATCCATAAATCCGTCATCTTTTTCACCTAAATTGGAGAAGATCAAGCAATTCAACTTGAGAATAAGCTTCAAAGCCCTCAAGTCAAAGCCCGTTAAATTCGCCTTCATCTTCGCAAAGACTGCAGAAGATATCGCCGTTCAAATTGAGATCAAGCTGTCAAGCTTTCGTTTCAACAACCGAAGAGAAGAATCAGATGATTAATTTTCTTTGAAAATTGCATCAGAGATTGTAACCCTAAATTTTTTAAATTAATAAAATTGACTCTCATTCAACATTTTTCCGTCTTTTTCGCAGACTCGAAATTTGTGTTCAACACTGCCCATACAGCACCGATGGATGAAGACGGTTAATCCTCTCAATATGCTTACCCCGCACCAGCAGAAGGCGGCTCGAGTACAGAGGTGATGCTGGCCCCCATAAGCCCACGCAACTATTTCGTTGTTGTAATTGATACTGAAGATTAGATATCGCCCTTCAAAAGCGAAAGCTGTTTGTTTACGGGAGCTTTTTATCCTGTTGTGAGTTGAAAGAAGGATTAGTATGCTTCGCATTGATTTCCACTAAGAATACTGACTGGGTTTTTTTTTTTTTTGGTGATTTGAACTTTTTGTAATCTTTTGTTTTGTATTTTTGCAATCTTTGAGGTTAATTATTCGTCTCGACAAGAGTTTGATATTCCATATATGACGACATGACTTTAGACACAAAATAGTACTTCCTGTTTGATATTTTTTTCATTTTCAGTGAATTTTTTGTTTTTTTACCATGACTTTTTACTTATCATCAATCTAAAAAATAAAATGTAAATTCAACAAAAATTCAGAAAGGACGAACAAAAATATCCAAAAAAATTAATGGAAACATCTATGGTCCGTTAAAAAAAAAATTCTCAATCTATGTTCGCTTAAATGTCATTAATTTTAACTAAAAAAACATCTTACTCTCCCCATTTGATTTAGCCGTATAACAAAATGGTATTGGTACTCTCTCTGTTCCAATTTAATACTGTAGTCTTTTTTCGAAATTCGTGTCACTTTGGGGAGCAATATTTTATGTGAATTTAAAAATATTACTATTATAAAACTAATCGAAATCTATCAAATAAGATTCATATTGGATATATAATTTATTATCAATTTAAAAATATAACTAATTTTTAACCGATTAAAATAGAATGAAAGACTATTAAATTGGAACACAAAAAGTAAAATTTTACTACTAATCATCGATTGCCTACTCAAAGACAAAGATGGGCTAGAGCTCGGGAAAAAACAAAAAAGTAACTGCCGCCCCACTACCACTCCCACTCCCACCGCCTCCTCCACTCACTACTCCATGTGATGTAATCAGATATTTCCAATCTCTTTGCATTTTTTTGGATTGAACATCTCCAATTACGTGGTGGATCGGATCTCACTGGTTGAGTTCAGCTGATTTCGATCTTCAGCCACGGTGGATGCGGCCGGCGATGGCAACTTAATTTCATGCCATGCCGGGTTTTTCGAACACCACTTGCATGAAGGTGGATAGTTTCCAACACCGGAGCTTCTTTTTTTTTTTCGGCGGGTTATATATTTTTTATATTATTTATGTCTTAGATCTTGTTTTCTAGTACGTAGTTCCCACACTAACGAAAGAAAGTACAGTGTATTCTCTTGCATTTTTTGTGTGGTGCTGCATGCGTAGGTTGTGCTGGCAGTACCAAAAAAACAAAAAAGCTGATTGTGCAGGCTCGGGTGGTACGTGAGTGGATCTGATTCCAACATCATGAATGATCTTCCACTGGAAATGCGATAGAAATGATCATAAGGAATGTCGATCGTCGTCATTAAGAGAACAATAGTATGAATGGAAATTATATATATAAGCAAGTTCAGTCGTAGAAGTACTCGATCGCTAATGGCAAGAGATTGGCCCTTCTAATACTAGTCGAAGCTGCACAAATCAATGAGAAAGCATACAAATCCTTCTTTCTTTCTTTCAACTCACAGTACGTACAGGATAGTGTATAATCATCAATTCATCGTCATTCTTCAAAGCTTAGGTAATCAACGGTGGTTCTTGCGGATCAAAAAAAAACGGTGGTTCTTCTGATCATCAGTCAATGCCATCGCATGTGGGTTTCAAAAAAGTAATATTTTTTGCTAAAAAATGGTTATTTTTCAAAATACTTAGATAAAAGTAAAAAAAAAAATTTACTTTTCCAATTTCTCTATTCGAAACGAATCAATAACCCACAAAAATTTGACGCAAAACTAACAAATACGAAAAAAATTCAAATAAAGACAATTTCCAAATTTAAGTTAAGTTTATAAGAACGCAGCAGAGAATCGACAAGTCCAGCATTTTGAATGGTTTGGATGACATAGTAAGATCTAGCCCGGGCTCTAATTCAAAACTGGTTTGGGCTCGACACATACCAACATCCGAGTGAACTCACTATACGCATTTATTTTCGATCCCGACAAGTTTAGCCCTTACTGCGTTGTTATTTCTTGACTTGAGTCCACTATACGGAAGGACGAAGTCACGCGCATGAATCCAATTGTTCGGAGTCTTCGCACTAGTTTATACGTCAAGGCAGGAAAAGATTTTGGCATGTGACGTGGCCCTCGTGTAGTCTCTTGTGCCATATAATAGAGGATTTTTTGGGTGCCGGGTGGGTAACACGTGGTCGCCTGCTCGGCGCATCTGGGTTGTTCATTTCTGTTTTAGCCGGCTCAGATTTGGAGAGAGAAAGAAGAGAAAGAGTGTGCGCCATATAATAGAGGAATTTTTGGGTGCCGGGTGGGTAACACGTGGTGCCTGTTCGGCGCATTTGGGTCGTTCATTTCGGTTTTAGCCGGCTCGAATTTGGAGAGAGAAAGAGGTGAGAGAGTTTCAAATTAGGCCGTACTACACAGTTTTGGACGATCCGGATGAACTAGCTCAGGCACCACATCGACACAGTCACTTGGTACCCAAAAAATTCCTCCATATGATAGAAAGACTAAATTATGACCCCATCTGGCAAGTTGGCAACTCACTGACCTTGGTACCCACCTTCCTTTCTCTCTCACTCTCTCATCACCTGGTTTTTTGTGATCGTTGTCTCTCATCAAATTTTAAGAGTCCTAATTTATTTATTGGTTCAAAACGTAAGGTTTTACTCATCTTGATTCACGTATAAAATCTACACCAAATGTCAACTCGATAATTTGATCGAGTCCACAGTTTTGGAAGAATTTATTTTTCAGCATTCTCTAAAAAAAAAATACAAACGTACTATGAATTTGGACGAAATAAACACGCAGTTTTTTTTCTTTATTTTCTTATCTGTTTTGCCTAAATTCTTTGTGGAAACGACGACTGAATTTTATTGAAGTTAGTAGAAAGTATATGATGTTCATGTGTGTGCGCACATCAAAGCGGATGGTGTTTATTTCCTTTTAGGTCAAAATGTTTAGAAACAATGCAAAATCTTCTGTTGTTTGATAATTTGGTGGCGGCAGTAAAATATATAGAGTTGTAGACAGTTGTACATCCTTAATTTTGATGTAAATAGATTACTAACAAAAAAAATGTTATCGATGTTAATGTATATTTGTAAGTTATTATGTGTGTGCATAGCAAAGCTGATGATGCTCTTGTGAGTTGTAATCCACAATTTTTGGAAACAATGTCAAAAAATTTAATGTGAATGTGTGTGGTTATAGTGATATGTGTAAATTGCATGTGCACACAATGCACATAAAAATTGACGTGTTACTTGTTATTCATGAGTTCATGAAATTTATTCATTATTTACTGATTTAGACCTCAGTAGTAAGAGATATCTAAAATCCATTCGACCTTGCGGTGTGGGTCCCACCAATTTTTTGTTTTTGTGGTAAAATTCCATTTTTCAACACTTGTCCACCAGTTGATAATTGACCTCGCTAAAAGGAAATTCCAAAATTCTGTGACTTGAGCCAGACCAAGTGGTTCTGTTTGACGCGTTCAATAACGACCCATAATGCAATTTGACATTCTTCTCGGAATAAATCGTTCGGACAGATGTTCACTCCAAAACCCAAGTTTAAAAAAAAACTTTTAGTAAGCCAAGCTCATCACGTGTGATAGCATTAATTCAGAGCAGCTCCAATCGATACCTTAAAATTTAACATCGAAAGTGTATTTTAATTCAAGTCAAGCCCTCCGGAGTAATGCATTAGTCATCTTTTATACCAAATGTCACCTCAATAATTTGATCAAGTCATTAGTTTTGTAAGGACGGATTTTTTTATCAGTCTTCTCTTTAAAAAAAAAAAAGTACTAATTCTTGACACCCAATTACTGGTGGCACACACCCAGGGATTGCCCAGTAATTTGGGCTGATGCACAGGCTTTAAGATTACTCCTTAAGGTCTGAGATTCAATTCTCCATAGGTTGAGTACCTTGAAGTAAGTGGGGGCCCGTGACTGGTGTGATAGCGCTAGCTTCCCCGGAGGTTTAAACTGTACATTCTTGTCCATTTAGTGGTCTGACCGTAGGGTTGTTCCTCCGTTTAAAAAATATATATTGCTTGTGGCTATGGATGAATGAGTTTTGGAACCACTACAAGATACCCAATATTTAAGTTCTTTAAAAAAAAACTTAAAAGTAGTAAATTCTTAAAAAAATCAGCTCTTCTCAATATAGTAAAGTATTCATTTACTACGAAGTATTTAAAAGCCCTCCTTTTCATACCAGATATTTGACCCCACCTCTACATATATTATATATACATGCTCACCCTAAACAATCCTATGCATATAATATACAAATCTCGATGAAGTTTGCAATACCAAATCCTAAGCGTCCTTTCCTCCCTCTCTGTCTTCACTCTGTTGCCTAGCTATATAACTGTATACACCCACAAATATAGTACTGTATATCGTGTGATTGAATCTTAGTGGTTAATTAACAACCCAATTTGTTGCAAGCAACTCAACATTTGAAGATGTCGAAAAAGGAAAGTCGCAAAGAGAGCAAGCTAATCCGATGCATCAAGTCACCAATCAGAGCCCTGGGCAAAGCCAGGGATTTCTACGTAAAGAGCATGACCAGGTGGGCCGGGAAAGTCGAGTACGGCGGCGTCATGGGCGGCGCCCCCACGGCCCAAGTCTCCAGCCTGCCCAAGAGCTTCAGCGTCAGCTCGTCGAAAACGAGCGGCGATGACGACGACCTGAGGGACCTCATCAGGGCTGCTTCCACCAGGAGTCTGGAAAGCAAGGTTCAGCTGGAGCTCCTGCGGCGGCAGCCAGCTGACCGGGCGGGGGCGGTGAACGGCGTCGTGCCGAGGAGCCAGAGCGTTGCGATCGGGAGGATTGAGGAGGACAAGTGTTACGAGTTCGAGAACGATCATATGGGTAAGGTTAATACGGAGTTTGTTCCGAGAAGCAAAAGTTATGCTGTTACGAGGAGAGCTAATGGCCGGTTTTGAAGGAAAAACGGTTCTTTACTTTGGAAGCAGTTGTGTTTTCGTCAATCTGTTTAGAAATTTTGTAACATACTGTATTTTATACGGTTGATGTCTTTGGATTTCAGTTCAATTAGGCACTACAAACAAACTATGAACTGCCTTGTTCGTTTTGGGGTCTCAAAACTCCTGACCACAATCTCCAATAAATTTTCTCTATCTATCCATGATCGTCATTCATTATTCTAAAAACCTCCTTCAATACCCAAACCGAACAGCTTCTTCTTAGTCCCTGTTTTGCCTAATTTTTTCGTGGAAGTTGACGATCTCCTGGATTAATTGAAGTTAGTAGAAAGTATATGATGTAAATATGAGTGTGAGTAGTTTGTGTGTGCACATAACAAAGCCGATGGTGTTAATTGCCTTTTCAAGTCAAAACATTTGGAAACAGTGTCAAATTTTTCTGTTGCTTGATAGTCTGGGGGTGGCGGTACCAAGGTTGTAAAATCGTAGAGAACTGTACGTCTTTATTTTTGGTATGTATATATATAAAGTGTAATATTGGGGGAAAAATAATTATGTTGTTGGTGTCAATGTATGTGTGTAAGTTATGTGTATGCATAGCAAACCTGATGATGCTAAATGCCTTGAAATCCTGAATTTTTAGAAACCATATAAAGAATTGAAGAAAGTTCTCTGAATCAATCATTTTTGGACAGATGTTCAATGATCTAAAACCGGAATTTGAGGAAGTTTTTCTTTAAAGTGCCGCATTTACATCCTTCCTGACTTATGGCTCATTACAGTCTAATAATAATACCATTTCAGACCAGCATTTTATTTGTTGAGATAAGTCTGATAGCACTTGCACATTCTGTCTTTAGTGATAACTGATAAGTCATAGATATGCAACCCGAAGGGGTTTTGGACAAGTGTGTATGATAAATAACTAATGGTCCGTTTATGAGACGGATAAGATTTTGGATGGATAAAGAAGATGTGGATATGTTATATATAAGGAGGGATTATTTGAGTAGTAGTTGATATGAGTGGATAAGAGTGAATAATGTAATAAATTACTTGGTTGCCCTCATTTAATCATTTTATCGAGAATACAAAATGATTTCAGGGATAATTTGGGTTTTTCCCCACCCAGATAAGCTAATCCTAAAGCGGGAGGTGTTTTTAGCTTACACCCTTGGTGGAAGACAAAGCTCTCCCCCTCCTCCCTTCTCCCTCTTCTTTCTCCCACCAACAAACACCTCTCGTCCTTCTCTTCCTCCCTCCCTTATCCCTCTCCCTCCCTTGTCCCCTCCCTTATCCTCCCAACAAACAAGCCCTTGGCTTGTCCCCGCTTGTCCCCCCAAAAGTCGCAAGTTCTAATCCCAAAAAAAATCAAACATTTCAAACGTGGAGGCTCTGGAGATTTGCCCCAGAGGAAAAAACCTTAGAGGTAAGCGCAAGCTAACCCAGATATCGAGTTATAAAGATAAGTCATGCATCAGCATAAGTTTACATATTGAGATCAAAATAATAAAAAAAAACTAATACGTGTACACTTGCGCTTTGACCTTCATTTATAAAAGTATAAAAGAGTATTCCAATTCCCAACTTATAGATTGAGGCAATAACGCAATTATCACAATGATAGTGCACGATCAGGGCCACTGCATGAAGCTAGTAATTAAAGTGTTGGTGGGGTGATAGTGATATATATTCTGTATAATATCTCCAGAAGGTGAGTTTTGTCTATTCACAATAAATTAGGGGTGAGCGTGTCGACTAAATTCGAGGTTTTTGTGATAAACCAAAAACCAATCTGTGAAACTCAAAGAACCATATACCATATCCAAATCATCCCTGAATACTCTAACTACGGTTTGGTTTCGGGTGCAGATAAGGGTTTGCTTCGAATGAGATATCGTGTTTATAAACCATTTATAGGACTCAAAAATTAAACGATGTAATCAAATTAAAACATACTTCATCCATTCATTTTTAAGTGTTCTGCTTCGTATCTTCAACTTATTAAAAAGACATCATCATTATACCTTTCACATCAACTTTTTCCTCCACTTTCCCCATTTACCCATCATCATTGCACTTTTATTCACTAACTTTTCAAAATAGAATCTACTTTTAGGGACAAAATAGATAATACACCAACTTTTACCTATTAATTTTACAAAATGGACACTTATTAAAGGACAGTCCAAAATAAAATACTGAACTCTAAATAAGGGACGGATAAAAGGGTTTTGCTACTAACCACCCACTGGGCGTTAAAATTGAACGGATGAAATGACTTCTCTTTACATGCTAGAAACCACATGTCCTGTGTTTGATTACTTCCAACGAATTTTTCAAGAACTGCAAGGACTCTTTTGCATAGGCTGTTTTTGACTATTTTCGCATTACCTTTTCGTCACTTTGAACTCTGTAGTATGTACTTCTCACATTTTCTCTCTCTAACTTATGGGTATGGGTCTTCGACCCCGTTTGTTTTGGAATTTCCCATAAACACTACGTCCACCAACTAGTGTGTGGGGTCCATTTCAGGTTCTGCACGGATAATTCGCGTGGTTCAAAAAAAATTAAAAAAGATCCAAATGGGCCATGGCGAGGATCGGC
Organism: Rhododendron ferrugineum; assembly: GCA_025642025.1. NCBI lineage: Eukaryota > Viridiplantae > Streptophyta > Magnoliopsida > Ericales > Ericaceae > Rhododendron > Rhododendron ferrugineum. The sequence goes on from JAOTQK010000023.1 coordinate 8,288,476, forward strand.
TCAATTCGATATGTGTAGATGCTAGATCTAAGCTTCCCATTCTTGAAAAATCGGGAAAAGAAAAGATTAGATTTTCCGATTTTCAAGAATGAGAAGCTTGGATCGAGCATCTACACGTATCGAATTAAGCCGATCCTCGCTTAGGCCCACTTGGAATTTTTTTAAATTTTTTTTGAACGGCTCGGATCATCCGTGCAGGGTCCGAAGTGGGCCCCACACGCTGGTTGATGGCCAACCACTGACTCCCCCTGTCAGTGGACGTAGTGTTTCCGTTTTGAATTTGAATTGGTAGGTAATGACAATAAGATTTTGTCCTCCTAGCTTTTTGGCATTGTTCAAACTCTTTTTGTGTTTTTAAGTCTTGTATCAAATTGTGTATTATTGGTGACGAATCGAAAATGTAAAAATATTTTTGTGAGGCTTATATTGGGTCCCACAAAGATTATCCAAATTGCTCATTTTTAAAAAAAAAAATTTAAGAGTTCATGTAAAAATCAACTCAATCGGATATTGGTAATAGCTTTTTTATTCAAATATTCAACACTTTTCCTTTTAAAATTTCAAAGTATAAAATATTAATATTTCATTAAACATATTCACCATTGTTCTTACATTAAACTATTAAAGGTAATAAAAGTCACTTGTATGATTCTAATTTCATAAAATATAAATGTGCATATAAGCGTTAAAAAATGAAATCGAATCAGACAAAGTACATAGACCGGATGTAAATGGAGAGAGAAGAGTGAGAGAGGTGCTTGGGGTTAATTTGGTAATTTGATTCATCTATTCCAATTTGATTTGACTTAGATTGACGTCTAGTAGGAAAGCTGCAAGCTTTTGAGAAAGGCCCAAAAAAAACCAGCGCGTGTTGCACCACGGACTGCCCACAGGGCTGTTTGTAGAATTTGCCTAAACATTATGCACGAGTTCATTTTTAAACGGTGTATTGGAGTATCTATTTTTCTAACGAGTTGTGCTATGAGTACCAATCGGAAATGTAGGAAAATCGTACCGACGGCGGCGCCGGGCCGTGTCTGGCCACCGGACGGCCGATCCGAGTCGTCCAAAAATTCTAAAAAAAAAATCGAGGGGGGCCACGCGGGAATAAACGGCATCCGATGTGTGTAGAGTGCTCGATCTAACACCCTATTTTTCGTGTATATACATCGGATGTCGTTTATTCCCTTGTGGGCCCTCTCAGTTTTTTTTATAGAATTTTTGAACGGCTCGGATCGGCCGTCCGGTGGCCGGAGACAGCCCGGCGCCGCCGTCGGTACGATTTCCCTACATTTCCGGTCGGTACTCATATCATTTTCGATTTCTAACCGAGTTTAAATCGATTTAAAATCTGAACTACTAGATATTTAACTTTCTAAATGGGAACAAACGACATTACTAAAAATCTGAACCAAATCGCCTTGTTTTTCTTTCTTTTTTTCGTCAAAACGGTAACTGATGATATTATAATGATGAAATCAATACATCAAGAGGAAACCACATCTCTACACAGAAGATCGATAAGCCAAATGGGAGGTGGAACTCATTCTAAAGACCCCCGCCCCAAATAAACCCTTATTAGCCAAAAGATGTGCAAATGAATTAGAGGACCTACGGCTATAATAGAAAATACAATAAGCAAAACATCTACTCAGTTGGATATCATCAAATCGCCTTGTTTTGACGGGAAATTATGTAAATTATGTTTTGTTTGGTAAATAATTGCTCAAATAACACGGCCCACATGTTTTCCATTCCATTTTATGGGCCTTTAGCTAACCCAAATTCAATGCATGGCCTTAGAAAAGGACTCAGGCTCAACAGAACATCTTGTGCTTTGAATAACATGAATTTGGAATCTGAAAACCAGATTTAAAAAATTCTCGGAAAATACAAAATTTTAAAGTTTGGAAAAATAAGAGGCAACAATTTCAAAAAAAGAAAAGAAAAATAAGAGGTGACGCTGTACAAATTTCAAAATTTGTGTATATCCATCCAAGAATACTTTTCCAGCTACCGAAAAATAAGAGGCACCCTTGTTTATGTTTTAAGTTCTATTGAACTAGCGGATTGCCGTACGTAAAGGCACGTCGGAATGTTTCATAGTCTTAACTCAAATAAATTGCACGTACTACCCGACAAAGTGTAATCTCCACAAAGTGTTAGTTACTATTTTGAGATATTTTCCTATTTGATCATATAAGGCAAAATTATTTTACATACAGATACATTGTATAAAAGGTGATGATAGAGAGGGATAGATTTATTTGGGGAATATTCTCTGTATTTTTTAAAAAGAAATGATCCGATGACTATAAATTTAATATTAACTGATTTTACGGTTGTAGAGGTTGCTTATTTATATGCCTATATTATCTAAATTCATGTTCAATATAATGACTTGGAGGGCGGTTCGGGAAATTAAACAGTTTCTCTAAGTGGGAAAAAAAAAACCAAGACCATACCAATTTTAACTATGAAATAACCACAATCCAGATTCGATAATATCATGCAATGGACGATGTAGCAACATTCATTGGGAGTTGGAACACCCTTGGTCCTCGATCCATGGGAGTACTCGTCAACCGCAGTACTTAAACGAAATCACGTGGTCGATCCCAAAAATTTATCAGTGTCCTAACACTCGTCATCGCAACACATTTTTGTGTCGTCCTCTATTAAGAATATGGACCCCATAACAATATATGACATTGAGAGGTATTGGGGCACTACGTGACGGTGCCCAAAATCACCGTATACTCTCTCGATCAATCTCACTCTCTCAGTTAAATTGATGAGGCAAGTTCACAAACATTGATAGGTAATCGCACCTACAAAATTGATAGACGTACAAAAGAAATGGACAAGGGAAAAAATCACTCTTACATGTAGTCAATCTCCGGATGACAAGCAAGCAAGCTTCATCCTTTAATCACGGAAAATAATCCACAAATCACTGAAAGTCTACATCATCGATGAAGTAATGAGACTAGCTTGTCCAGACTACCACTGCCTACCCAAAGAAAAGCAGAAATGATTTGGACACATATGAACGGCTCTCAAAACATCTCGTCCAAATTCGTATAAAGAATATCTGTGTCTGTAGCGTTACTCAAAGAAGAACTCCCTCCCTCCCGAAACGCTTGACAACCCATTAGTACTACTGTTTTAAAAAACATATACTACAAGAAGTTGACTGTAATTGGACTACTGTCCTGGCTAATGCCAATCACCACACCATGAAACACAAAAACTACTAGTACCTAAGAAACCACAACACCGTGCAGTTCTGGTACTCTCTCGCCAACAATGATTCTTTGGTCTTGAGACATGCATGCCATAGCCCTCAACAATAATTTTAAGAAATCGTAAATCACTCACTATGCAGGAAAATTAAACGGCAAAGCCGACACATGGGAAGAATCCAGTAGATCCGGGTGCACGAACCCATAATTACGCAGCACTTGATTATCCGCAAAATTCAACGCCTTCTCCATCCCCTTCCAACAAGAATCTCCCGTGTACATAGGATTGTAGTCCCCACTGCACGGCTGACAGCCCGTGAAATGCGTGATACACGGTCGTTTCCCAGCGTCCTTCCTATAACCAGCCTCCTCCAGATGCTTTTCCCATAGCGCACCGTAGCTCTCGCTCACCTTCTCCGCATGTCGCCTCCTTAACGTGTGCACTCGCTTCTCTATCCCCGCGTAGTTAGATGTCACGCTATGAAGTGAGCCCACCAAACCCTCCCAATACCCTTGGATACAATACTCGTGCTCCAGAAACACCTTATCACCCCATTTTTCCTTCTCCGTCATCAACAAATAAACCATAGCTGTCTGATCATCGGACATTGGATACAACTTGTCCTTGATTGCCGATGACAGGATTTGACCCCACTTCTCGTAGTCTGGGGTCTGTGGACCCATCTTGGCCCACGCTTCCATAAAATTAATGGACCATTGACAATTCCGAATATAAAATACCCCGGCATTAAGCCCCATCCAACTCGGATTCTCGTAAATCAACTCGGGCGACCCGCCCACCACGAGGTTGTAATCCTTGTACCTTTCCAATGGTGGTTTAAAATCCATGTCAGTGAAAACCGCATCCGAATCAACCCACCAGATCCACTCGACCTCCGGGTGGGCCACCATTGCGGCCCGAACCACAGGTATCTTAGCCCAATAAGTGCCCATCTTTGGGTGAAGGAGGGCATTATTGTAAAACACATCGTACCCATGGATTCGACAGTAATCAACCTTGTTCTTGAAAAGCCTCAGAAGCAAATGGTCGCCAATCGGGTTCTTGCATGGACCCGATTGGGAACCCGTCAGGAGTAGAATTTTTTCCCGTGCTCCTGCAGCGATCAACGGGTGATGCTTCAGCCAGTCCCGTCTCTTCAAATCCCAATTCAGGATTGGCTCCTCTATCGTGTAGGTAACATTCGGCTCGTCGTAGAATGTCCTTTCTTGTAGACTATTAGCAAAAGCCGGTGAGATATTCGACATCTTCCCATCAACTGATGGAGTTGAAAAACTAGAGGGAAGATTCCATACCACGAGAAGAGCAAGAATGGCTGCTGCTCCGATGAGGAGAGAGAGGGGTCTGTTTTGGATAAAGGAGGAGACAGGGGTTTGATCTGTTCTGGTCCTATCCATGGTTGGAATCTGCAAACTGAGAGATTTGTGGAAAAAAATGGGAAGGGTTTAGGTTAGGGGAAGTGTATTCTAGGGGGAGTTGTGATTGTTTGAAATGAAATTCAGTGAATGATGTTGTTCCAAGTTTAGAAAATATTGCAAGGGGACAAGGGTATAAGAATTGATAATGACTTGTATTGTATTTTACCAAGAATTTCCTGCGCTATTTAGGGAGAGTGTTTTGGAGTGAATGTGAATCTGTCAGTTATCTCTTATCTTCTGTATTTATAAACAACCAATGGTCACCAAGTCTGTATTTATAAACAACCAATGGTCACCAAGCAAGAGACGCGGCCCAATCTTAACAGTCTCCACCCAATGGTACGTTGTGTCCCCTCCCCTGGCTTCTTTCAAACTACTCCTAATTTTAATTAATCAAGCAACCCATGGCTGTCCGGGCTGACTGAAAACCCAACCCAATTCCTACTATCATTGGCCGTCTATTTAATTTCCTTGTACTTAGCATCTATGGACTATGGTTGGACCAATCAGCACTCGGTTCGATTTGAACTCGACAAGGGTTTTGATCGGGCTTGGGTGACCATTTAACTAATCAGACTAAAGTTGGGTCAGGTCCAAAATCCGACCGTGGACAGCCCTATAGACTAGAACTTCGTAGGCAAGGGTAATGATGACCAATGTTGATTTAAAACATTATCCTTTATGTACAAAATAAAAAGAAAGATAACAAGATACTCCATATCAAATGTTAGTATGATTCAAAAATATACTCAAAATAAAGGAATGCAGAAATCGCTAAAAACCATTTACTCCGTGATAACCCGGCGAGATTGACAGATTTAATTTAACTCACAAGTAGCATGGAACTGACAAAGAAATCCTACTAGTGATCCTCTTCTTCTGCTGCTGGAAAATCAAACGGCAAGACAGACAAGCGGGAAGCATTCGACAGGTCCGGTCGCACAAAACCATACATGCGAAGCACTTGATTATCAGCAAAATTCAATGCCTTCTCCATCCCAATCCAACAGGAATCGCTCTCGTACTTAGGATCGTGCTCCCCGTTACAATGCTGGCAACCCGTAAAGTGCGTAATAAACGGCCGCCTCCAGCTTCCCTTACCGTATCCGGCCGCGCTGAGATACTGCTCCCTCAGCGCAGCGTAGCCTCCGCTCATCTTCTCCGCGTGCCGCCGCCTCAACCCGCTGACCCCTCTCTCTATCGTCACGTACCTCTCCGTGACATCATCGACCGTGCCCACTATGTCCAGCCAATACCCGTGGAAATAGTACTCCCCCTCTATGTAAATCTTGTCCGTCCATTTTTTCTCCCCTTTCAATACCAAGTAAATCAGCGCCGACTGATCGTCGGAGTCCCGGAACATTTTGTCCGGGAGTGCTGATTTCTGTAGCCAGCCCCACTTGTGAAATTCTGGGCTCATTGGGCCCATGGAGGCCCACAATCGCATGAAATCCATGGACCATTGACAGTTTCGGATCAGGAAAATCCCGGCGTTAAGGCCCAGCCAGCTCTTCTTCTCGTAGACCATGTGGGCCCACCCGTGGACAATGAGGTTGTGGTCCCTGTACCTCCTCAACGGAAGCTTAAACTCCATGTCGGTGAAAACGGCATCCGAGTCGACCCACCAGATCCACTCGGCTTCCGGGTGGGCCACCATTGCGGCCCGAATCAACGGTAACTTGGCCCAATAAGCCCGCATCTCCGGGTGAAGAAACGCGTTGCTGTAAAAGATATCGTAGCCGTTGATCCGGCAGTAGTCAACTTTATTCTTGAACAACCTCAGGAACAGGTGGTCCCCGGTAGGGTTCGAACAAGCGGAGGGCTGCGAACCGGTGAGGAGGAGTATCCGGTCGCCGGCGTAACCGGGGTGGTTCTCGAGCCACTCCCGCCGCTTCTCGTCCCAGTCTTCCATCGGCTCCTCGATCGAGTAACCGAGACCCGGGTCGTCGTAAAACGTCGAGTTGGGTGAGTCGTGGCGGAGGTCATCGGCTGCGGGCGCGGCGGATGAGCAGTAGGCGGCGGTGACGCCGTCGGAAGCCAAGACGGGGTTTGTTGGGTTGTTCGAAAAGTCGGTCCAGGGGTCGGAGAAGTACCAGAGAGTGAAAAGGAGAACGGCAGCCGTAGCTCCGCCGAGAAAGAGCGGTCCGTCTCGGAGGGAGAGGGTGCGGGTGGATTTGCTTTGGACTGTGTTTTTGGCCATGGATAGAGAGTGTTGGTGGAAGAAGAAATGAGTAATTGAGACAATGAGGTTGGAATTGATATTGTTGATATGGGGAAGATAAAGGGATTGGTTGGAGGAAATATGTTTGCAATCGAAGGAAGAGTCGGTCGGCCAGTATAGTCTAGTCTAGTCACGGTACTTGTGAGAAAATTCCCAAGCTGATTTTGGAGGATATGCGGTTAAATTCAAATCAAAATACTGTAAAGAATGAAGAAGGAGGAGTACAACTGTGCAAGCACAAGTAAAAGTAGAAGATTCCCTGGGGAGACCCCGGTTCCCACTTACGGGAGACCCCAACAAGGCCAATTTGTTTAGTAGGGAAAAATTAAGGGAAAAGGGAACTTTGATCAGAGCATCTCCCTTTTGCTGTTTATAATCTATGTGCGCGTTATGACCAAAGAAACTTTTATGTATACCCGGTATAGGAGGTGGGATGGTGTTCCTATTTGGTTAGTTTTTAATTTTTCGGCCATTTTTTGAGTATATTTTGATGATCGGCTTTGTTTATTTTGTAGAGCATTAATCTTGCCAGAAATCATCATCATTGAATTTTAATAGATACGTGTCGGCACACGTGAAAAATGCAAAAAAATAAATATTGAATTCCGATTCAATGTGTTTATGGATCCAAATTTTGATTTTTTTTTTTCAATTTTTACGTGTAGTTATCATGTATCTATTGAAGTATGACGAACATGATTTTTAACAAAATCATTGTTCTCGCCGAGCTCTGCAAATTGAATGGATCCGATCATCAAAATGTGCTTGAAAAATAACTGAAAAAATGAAAACGAACCGCGGAGGGACACCACTATCCTCCTATACCGCAGAGGGACACGAACCGTGTGTTGATCAAAATGTGTCCTAAGGCACATTTTTAAGTACTTTAATTACACTTTTTATACCCATTCCAAGAAAGTGAGGCTTGCCTTCAAATTTATTCAATAGTAGAATAGAAGACCAAACCCACAATTCCTCACAAGCTGTTTGGCCGTTCCACTTTTGGGAGAAAAGGAATTTTTGAAAAAGAAGGTAATTTCAAACTCAAAAATTATGTGTTTACGCAAATAATTTTTCTATCAATATGGATCTTGTTTGACATATCTCATCGAAATCTTTTAAACGGTGCAAAAAAAATTGAATAATTTTTTTTTATTATATTTAAATTTAAAATTATCTTCTTTTTCAAAAAGTACTTTTTTGGAGCAAGTGAAACGGCTCCAAATCGACTGCTCGTTCACATTCTTCACTTCCCGTGAGCACGGGCTGTTTTCATATCACTATTTATCAACCGAACAAATTCTAAAGCACACAAAATTATGAATCTTTTATTCTACTCATCTCCATATTTTTTTAGCAACTGGCTATTGACACATACAAATAGGACATAGATCGTGCACAGATTTTGTGTGGGGCCCACTCCGGGTCTCACACAAACAATCCAAACCGTTCATTAAATATAAAATATTTTTTCTATGGCCACTGCAAAACATTAGCTAAATCCGATACGTATAAGTGCTCAATCTAATAATCAAACTTTTCATTCGGATTTTTGAAGATAATGAAAAGTTTGACGATTAGATCAAACACCTATAGGTATTGGATTAAGCTGATTTTTCGCAAGGGCTCTTGAAAAAATGTTTTACATTTGATAAACGGCTCGAATCATTTATGTGGGACCCATAGTGGGCCCACAAAAAATCTGTGCACGATCTTTGTTCAATTACTTATTGTTTTTTTAGAGTCATTATTGGGGAAGGATTTTTTCATTACTTTTTTCTAATACTATTTTTAGTAGATAATGGTATTTTAGTCCGTAGGACAATGAATGATGAATAAACTTTGAACTCTGATTATTTGCCATCACGTAAGTGCCAACAAGCATTGCAAATTGAGGATCCATTTCAGGTTATGGGAGAGAAATTAACTGGATAAAAATGGTGATATGCTGAACGATGTTTTTTTTTTGTTGGTAAAATAGCTTGAAATAGAAAAAAGGCTAAGCAAATATACAACCTACAAGAGGCATACCCCAGGAGGAAAAAGAAAAAAACAAAAACAAAAACAAATATTAAGAAAAAAGAACTACGCCAAGTGGCTACACTGATCTAAGCCAGAGGCTATAATGAAAATGCTACAATGAAAAGAGGTCCACATGTTTCCATTCCTTCTAATAGATGAAAGAGAAACAAATGCTGAGAGATGAGGTTTTGCACAGTTATGTTTAGACAGAACATGCTTGACAGAGTTATAGGCAGCATGCCAAATCAGCACCCTCAACTGCAGAACCACAACCGTAGCACGACAGCAGCAGCTTAGCAGTAGCCGTAGTAGTAGTTGGTGATGCTATTGCAGTAGCTGTAGCAGTTCGGATTGTACATCAACAACAACAGATATCTAAGTGATGCTATTGCAGCCTCAAACCAGCAGCAGCAAGTAAGCATCAGCAGTAAGCAGTGGCCATGACAAAAATAGCCACGGCCGAAGGGGATAGCAGCAGCATAACAGTAGCAGTAATCAAAACAGGCAGCTACAACTGGCAGCAGTAATAGGGATGTAGCCAGCTATGAAGCTATGTACAACTATGTTCAACGAAGCAGTAAAATACATCTTCTAGAAGCAACAAGTAGAAGCAGGAAGAGCTAGGGACATGCTCCCTAGAAAAGCCTAAACGCTCCAAGGGATAACCCCCAAGGATAGGTCCAAAAAAAAAAAACAGTAAGGTACAGCGAGCAAATGTAAAAGCAGTACAGCAAAGGTACAGACCAAAACAATCACCAGCAGTTACCATCGTATCCAACCTTGCAAATTCCAACCCATTGTTAACTGGTAGAACAGATAACATCCATACAAGCCCATGCACTTTCCAATGTCACCATCAGATAGCACACAAACTCTATTCTGGCCATGGACTAGACAAAATTTGCAGTAATGGCAGGAGCACAAAATGAAAACCACAAGTTCACGAACCAGAATACTTTGGTTCCAAAATACTCCGAATGTAACAGAAACATATCATGAGTAACAGAGATAGCTAAACACAGTTGTTCTCTAATTTCAAAAACAAAAAGGTCATCCAAAAAGAAAACAAATGAAACGTGGAAAGAAAGGAGGAAAACAAATAAAGACTTATACTGTGCAAGAAAGGTGGGCACAGCTTGAATTACGTGTTTGAACAAGGAAAATATCACCACTGGTTCACGAAAGAAGAAGAAAATCACTTCAAGCGAAATAGGAACGAGTCATATATTTTGTGTGAAGTATTAGAAACTTGAGTTCTAGATAATTTTCACTTTTGCAATCTCACCCGATTTTATGTTTTGTATGGCTCTTATGCAACTGTAATTTTTTTCTCCATTAGACGTTGAGAATTGAGACTCATAGGTTTTGTATTTAATTGTTTGAGGTCATTTTGTTAGTTTTGTGTTTTGTACGGTTGTTCTGTTTCTTAGTGTTCCAATATTTGAATAGCATTTTTCATGTGTTCATCGAGAAATTGGTTAAAAAAACCTTGGAAAGAACCGGAAATCAACACTTGTAGATTTTAATGGTTAAATAACATTTCACTTACCTAATTTTAAAATGGGAAATAAGGGTATCGTCATTAGAAAAAAGTATTCTGGACTTTTATAACTAGTATAGTCAATAGTGCTGAATAGTAGTGAAAAAGTGACGTTTTGTGAGTTTTCATAAACACAATTTATATATGTGAGCACAGATCTTCACCTAAGGGCATTCGTATTGTGTTAAAGTGCAAACGTTTTCTTTTTCGATCGAATTTCGATAACTCGAGCTATTCAATGTGTTCAGAATGTGATTTTAAGGGTACCCGCAAGAAATCGGCAAAAAAAAATGACCGGGAAGGACTCCATCCGAACAATTTTTTTTTGAATAATTCAATGAAAACTGCTCGAATAAAGCCATCCGGAAAGGTCTTTTATTTTTGCTGATTTCTCGCGGGGACTCTTAAAATCACGTTCTAATCATATTGAGCAGTTCGAATTATCGAAATTCGATCAGAAAAGAAATGGTCAACACTTTACTGAGTGCGGACGCTCTTATAGGAAAATGACTATATATGTGAGTATATTTATTGAACCTAACTATTGCCCTGAGACATCTAATAGAACTTTATGACAGAAAGTGAGACCCAATCCCGATTTTATGTGTCTAAGGTCCCGTTCCGAAAACCTTCTTATTTTATAAGTATTTATTTTGAAACTTCTCAAACAAAAATAAGAAGGGTCATTCCACAAAACCCAAA
>JAOTQK010000023.1:8299742-8314975 GCA_025642025.1 Rhododendron ferrugineum
TTCGAGATCCAAAAACTCTACCTCATCCATCGACAGATGGTGGGCGAAGCAGATGGAGAGAAACTGGGGGAAAGGAGGAAAGGAGATGATGAGGACAGGAGGAAAGGAAAAGTAACAGAGCAAACAAAGGAAAGTGGTGAAGGGAATAAGCAGGAAAAAAAAATCACAAGCGGGGAGAGAGAATGTGGGGCGAAGCGAACTGATAGAGAGAGAGAGAGAGAGAGAGAGAGAGAGGAGGGTTTCCAACCGCCGGAGAACTACGGTGGAAAAACTATGGATACCACCAAGGGTAATACGCTCTCATGTTAGAGAGAGAGGCTCTCATTCGAGAGAGAGAGCCTACGAGATACAAGACCTAGTTAGGGGAAAATTAAAGAGTTGATGAGAGCTCTACTTTAATTGACTCCTCACACATAAATGGTGAAATTAGACCTTCAAAATTACAACAAAACCAAAAAAACATCAACAATGCTACACACATAATAATTCAAACACAACACCAAACACAATTTCTTACATACATGTGAGATCCACACATACCAGTATGTGTGGGTCTCACATGTATTTGAGAGGTTGTGTTTGGATTGTTGTATGAGTCATTTTAAAAATAATAGAAGTGCGTAAAAGTAGAAGGGGACCACTTTTATGCATATGAATGTCGGTTAAATCTAAACTCTTCTCTCTACAGTCTTTTTTTTTCCCGGTAAACCAAATGAGAAAATCTTATTCCGTATTTACGGAGGTGCTGTAAACAAGTATTTACAACATTCAATCGTGACCATCCAAAATGTTTTGAACGGTCAAGATGTTAATGAAACTTTTTCGGAAAAGAGTTAGTTGTGACCGGTCATAATTGAAAACGAATCTTAGCCATTGATTGCACAAATAGACGATTGAGATTGTACCGCTCCGTAAACAGGTTGTTCACGGAGTCTCCGTGAAAAAGACTATCTCAAACAAAATATTTCTCTCTCCTATCTTTTGTCTCTCGGTCTCCTCTCTCTTTTCTCGTTATACGTGAACAAAGGACTGCGCCCTCTTACCTAGATCTTACAACGCTGGCACGCTGCTACCCATACAACAAATATTCATAGATTCTGTATACAGATCCAAGTCATTCATTAAATGTAAAATATTTTGAGAGTTCAAATCAGCTCAATCCGATACTTATAGGTGTTTGATCTAATTATCTAACTTATTATTTCGGTATTTTTTTTACTTTTCGTAACTTTTTGTTTAATTTTTCGTTGTGATTTTGGAAATTAATCGTTTGTCTGGACGAGATAATGAAGAGCTCAATCCGATACATGGAATGGGAGGGCTTGTAGTGCACCTGCCATATTACACCGTGTAGTGCGGCCGATCCGGTCGTCCATCTCGGCATGGACGGCTTGGATTTAATCCGAGCTCCTACAAATTCTAGTCGTCTATTGTTCGGATGAAAATCCGAGTTGTCCATTGCCGAGATGGAAGGCCGAATCGGCCCCCAGGTCCCCAATACATAGGCTGCGTTCTTGTAAACTTGTAAGTCTGAAACTTATTATTTTGATATTTTTTTACTTTTCGTAACTTTTTGTTTAGATTTTTGTCGTAATTTCTGGGGTTAATCGTTTGTCGAGACGAGACGAATCAGAAAAATATAAAAATATAGACTGATATTGGGAAAATTCAAATTAGACGGCACTTTAGACAAATAAGACCTGTTTTATACTTTTTTCGTCTTTAGTAAACTTTTTTTGCTTTTGGTCATAATTTTATAATTTATTAAACTCCTCTCGTCGAGACGAAAGATTAATTCAAAAAATATCATGCGAATCTAATAAAAATTCAAAAAAGACGGAAAAAAAACACACAAATTGAAAAATAAAAATAAGTTTACAAGAGTGGAGCCTTAAAGTTGTAAATTTCATAGTATGCCACTTGTATTTATCAATAGTTCAATTGGCCAGCAAGGAGAAAATAAATGGGAAAATGACGGCTAATGACGTGTTTTAATAATTAATACCCGCCAAGGACATGCTAAGAATATTTGTTAATGCTAAAAATATCCTTGACAGATATTAATTATCAAAACACATTCTGGGCCGTCATTTTCCAAAATAAATAGGTCAGAATACATCGCATAAAATATGTGAACAGCTAAGCTAGCCTTCAATTTGCAAAAATAAATCAAATGGTCCTCGAGTCGTGTATGTTGGGGCTTTAAGAAACTGATTCAGATTACCCAATCCGCTAAAGTAGTCTCAGATCAGCCTCGAGGCCTTGAACCAAAGTTGAGAACATAACAGTTGGGGAAAATGATGGCCTAGGACGTGTTTTGATAATTAATACCCATGAAGGACAAACTAAGAACATTTGTTAATGCTGAAAATGTCCTTGACTGGTATTAATTATCAAACACGTCCTTAGCCGTCATTTTCCCTAACAGTTGCAACAAAGTTCTTCCGCAAACACTTGAACGCTTTGTTCACTTTTGGGCTTCTCAGAACCATCCACCTCTCTCTCTCTTGATACCTACTTATTATTCATATCTCTCTATCTCTTTCTACTTATTATACCCAAAACCAAACGGCACTATTGACAGTGACTGAAACAGTTCACTCGACGGTTATGTGAATTTTTTTTTTTTGGGGGAATTTTCTTTTACTGAATCAAAATTGATAATCAGTTAATTATTCGATTTAGATTTATTTTTTCTATGCAGACTAAAGTTCGACTACTTTAGCGGATTATTCACTCAAGAAGGGCCAAAAGGCGAGACTTTTTTTTTTTAGACTATTTCACCATTACCATTGGGTTGTGTTGAATCTTTAGAACCAAAAAATCTTAAATTTTAACAGGGTTTAGATATGATTCACACATCACATTATGATTTATGCTGCTATGGAGACCGACTATACACAGACGAGATAGAAAGATATCCCATTTTGATAATGTCTACAATCACTTATGATGGGACATAAAGATAATCCATTCGAGCAATAATTTTCAGTGCGACAATTTTAAAAAATGGTAGAAAATTCGATCATAACAAGCGTGAAAGTCTTTTGATTGGGAACAATGGGAAGCTATGGAGATTACAACATCTATAGCTGAGCATTTCTAATCCTTCAAAAAAATCCATAGCTTTCTCAGCACCCAAACAGATGCATTGACAAAAAGAAAGCTGGTTTTTCTGTTTTTACCTTATGGGGGTGCCTAGGCCTGGGGTTAAGAGGCTCTCTAAGAAGTAGAAGAAGAAAACACCGAAATCAAACCCAAAAAGCTGTGATCTCGACAACCATTATCAAGTGGTGTATACTTTGTAATAAATGGCTATAATAACAAGGGCAACGTAAATCGCTAATATGGACAGAGTCAATTAATTGTGTATTTTGTTGGAAAAAAAATACTATGTATACGGCAAATCCAGAAAACAAATTCCATTACAAAAAGAAAAGAATTAGCGTATTTTCTAAGATTTTCGATATAGTCCCAATCCTGCAAAACTTCATCGCAGCACGGGAGTGAGGCAAGAGTTCTCGCGAGGCGGATAGCCGTGAGGTTCAAAGAATTATCCGGAAGGAATCAGATTAGACCTTGTGGGATTATTCTAGACTAGATATCTAATAGATACACTTGGATTTTATTAGATTCACTAAAATTTGATATAAATTTTATTAGATATTAATAGATAATGCATAGATTATTCTAGATATGAAAAGCCTATAAATAGGTTCTTCCCCTCCCCTCCACACACCACACTTGCACACACACGACACTTAGCTGAAAGAAAGAAAGGAAGGGAAAAAAAAGAGAGGAAGAAGGAAAGAGAGGAAAGAAAGGAAATCAGGGGAGGAGGAGAAGGAAAAAAATAAAATTAAAACATAAGGTGAGTTTCACTTTCCCCACTGCCGTATATACACACTCACGCTTGCACTTGTATAAATCTACATAATTCTCTTTTCTAATTTCCTATACAAATTCATAGTAAAAAGGAAAGTAGGAAAGTGGCCTTCAATAAATGATTCCGTAGAATCGGCCCAATTTGGGATTGAATCGTTTTATGGGTTTGAACATATATAATTTATTCCTTCACGTTGGTGGATATGGTTTAAGGCTAAAAAAATATAAAAATGAACCAAGCTTCTCACATAACTTGTGGTTCGTTCGACTCGTAGTCGGACCAAACTCAAGCTCAAGTTTGGACTGGTTTTCTAAACAAGTCAAACTCAACACAATCTATGAGAGAGATGATAATGATAATATATAGTAATAAAATAGATATAGGGATAGCAATGAAAAGTAATATTAAAATAATAATGAACTAATTGAAAATCAATGAATTAACGTGGGTGTATAATTATTTGGATATTGGTATAACATTTAGGCGAAGAGCTCTGACGAGCTATGTTTGAATTGGCACCTATGAATGGTGGAAAGGATACGGTCGGGTATCCATTGAATTGATATCAATTCCATTGTTTTGCTGGGGTCACTCCCCGGACTACCGAATTTCCGCCCAAGATGATGGTCAAGATGATAATAGATGATGATGGATATATCTCTTTTTGTCTCACTTATGGTGATTGCAACTTGCATATTATTGTTCTATCTTTTACGGTTTGGCAAACTGATGGATTATTATTTTTACTGATTATGTTGTTTAATCCCATGTTTATTATGTGGCCTTAGTATATCGTAATTTACTGAATTGATTTTATGTTTCATAAAACCTTTTCAGAAAATCAGGGTTAAAGAAGGCTTATCCGTTGCGTGTGAAGATATCAGTTGTCATGGCTAAATAAGGAAATAATGTGTTAGTGGCATTTGTGTGTGCGAGCCACAATTATGTAATTTTAAAGTTGTAATTGGTGAGCACGCTAGACAGCTCTGAATATAATATTTTATTAATTTTTAATTTACGGTCAGTTTTGAATAAAAAAAATTATGGCAATATTCTTTTTTTTGTGATATCCAAGCGGACCAAGCCTGGGGTGATTTTTAAATCGCTGGCTATGTCACGAATTTCTACCCATCAAATTTGGGTCGTGACATCTTCTTACAATCAAGGAGAGACCATTGAGTTGTTGTCGGAATCAATACAATTAAATCTGCTGGAATGAATTCCTTGGCATAAATCTCACATTATGGGGTATTAACCATCCATAACCATTGGACTTTAGAGCTGCCTCGTCCAGATTCGATTAGAGGTGGCTCTATGTATACCGTTGCATGGTCAATTGAACATCCAAACAAATTTTTTTTCTTAGAATACATGTAAAAATTATGTGTTAGCTATTTTTTTGAACACCCAACTCAAATATTATTGAACACCCAATTCTAATATTCTTAAACACCTAACCCAAAAAATTGAACACCCAACCCAACACAATTATAACACATCAATCTAGATAATTTGAACACCTAACACATTATATACCTCAAATAAAGCTCCTAATCATAATTAAAACATTGAAAAGAGAAAGAGAAAATGAAGAATCTATAGGGGTAAATATTATGCTTTGCCTTCTCTCTCCATTTTTATTGTCGATGGTCTAAATGTGTTAATTTCACATTCATTACAATAACTACTTTATTTTTATCTTTTGTCTAGTTAGCTTATACAATTACAGACAAAACTTTAAAAAAGCTCAACTACATTGCAAACCCCGTTAACTTGAATAATATTCTTCGAATTTAAGACTGTGATAGAAAATCTCATCATGTCCTCCTAAAGAATGACATATTTTCGAGGTCAGCCCCAACATACTCGCTACAATTTCGTTCAAAAGATTTTTAGTAGATTAATACACCAGTTAAACGTTGACACAAAATATAAGAACTCATCTAGGACAACTGTAAAATTTTATCCTCTTCATTCTCGAAACATTGTCTACTACGCAACACAATAACTTTCAAAAAAAATATTTTTTAAAAAAAATAGTATATATTTTTAAGTTTTAATTTCGCTTGGTAGTTAATTTTTTTAGAATAGAGTTATGTTTTTTGACTGCATTATTTATACAACTATATGAGATTTTGTACATATATCATTGGTTAATAGATCAGCTAGTAGAGTTAAGGTAAATCCTGAACACCCTACTTCAAATTCCTGGAGCCGCCACTGGATTCGATGAACCCGATGAACCAAAGTGGGTCTGTTCGGTTGCCTTGGGAGACCCTCCGAATTTTTCAAATTCATTCACAAATTTTCCAACATATTTGACAAGGAAAAGTTAATAACTTGTGACCATATGCCACTTTTTCGACAACTTAATTTGACGGAAATACTAACGTTCTCACATTATTTGGAAGTTCATGGGGTATATACATATCTGCAAAAAAAAGAAGAAGAAGAAGAAGAAGAAGAGGGGTTTAAGTAAAAAATGATCAAAGTACAGGGTTGTTTGGACAAAAAAGCCACCTGGCTTTTCCACCAAAAATAAGCCAAATAAGCCAATTTTTTTTAATAAAGACGAAAATAAGTTAATAAGCCAATTTTTTCGTCTTTATTCAAAAAAAATTGAATTTCGATCAAAATTTTTTACTTTTTAAATTCCTTTTGTCATGAGGATGCAATAATTTTCAAAAAAATGATGATAAGCCAAGTGATACAAAAAAAATTTAAATAAAAAAAAAAAATAAGCTATTTGACTTATTTAGCCGAACGGACTAGTGTCAGTTTTACTTTGCAAGATGGCAGATCGATCCGAGGCAGAAGATCAGGATCTTTGCATAGAAAGCTTACTTTCTGTCTGGCTTCTGAGTCAGCAAATCAATCATTGACACTATATAGCTTTTTTTTTTTGATCCGCATTGACACTATATTGCTCACTCCGCATATTACAGGTAGCATACGTATCGGTTGTTTCACATCAAAGGATTTGGTATAATATATACATACATTTATTTTAAAACAAAATATTTAAGTAGTCTGATCCCATCTGGCATTGACTGGTACCGTTTGGTACCGTCGTACTGCCTGATATTTGATCGGTACGATCCGGTATTGACCGGTATTTAAGACGAAATGAAATTAGAGGTGTATGATACCGAATTTTATCAATATCAGTATGTACGGGCCAATACAGTGCGAGATTCAATACATTGCTCATTTGTTATGTTAGCAGTTAAATTTTTTATTGGAATAAGGGGATATAATAAGAGATAGATAAAAAGGTGGATACGATTGAAGGATGAATTATTTTAGAAGAAGGGGTTAAATGTTACTTGGTTTTGTTTAGTTTTAATATATATAAATGGAATATGTATATGCTAGCTTGTATTGTATAGTTGATAGAAAGGGTGGATAATCTACAATGGCAATGGTTATGAATATTCAACATTCAATTTTAATAAATTACATATCAATTCATACATCACAAAAAATTACTACTGGGAGTTTAATCACCTAATTGTTTGATTTTAAAAATCAATTTTAAATTATTTTAAATTATGCAGAATGAGTCATAAGATATTTTTGGCATTTAATTGCACTTTCTGTGAACAAAATGAAACTATTCATATTATTTACTCCCTCCGTCCCAAGAGTCATAATCAAGAGTCAGTTCCTTTCTTAGAGCATTTTCCGTGTTCAGAAATATTAGCAGGTCATAATCATGGAAATAGAACAATTAGAATTTCTGTAATTAAGTTTGACTTCAGAGCATTTTTAATTTGGGAAAAGGCGATGAGTCATGATTGAATGGAGAGAAAAAATAGGGCTAATAGAGGTTGGAAGAGAGAAAATTTTCAGTGCCGGGTGGGTACCACGTGGTGCACGCTCGGCACATTCGAACCGTTCGATGCGATTTTAGACGGCTCAGATTTGGAGAGAGAAAGAGGAGGGGTGAGAGAAAAGAGAAGGTTTTAATCTGAGCCGTTCAAAAGTGTATCGGACGGCTCTAAAGTGCTGAGCGGGCACCACGTGGGATATACCATCTCGGCACTGAAAATTTTCTCGAAGATGAGGGTGTAATCGGGTTAGATTAGGGCGTGTTTCCACTATATTGTACATCTACAATTTCTTGCCTTCTACTAAACTTTTTAATTCATAAGATTTTTTGTTCCCTCCTTCTACTAAACTTTTTAATTACAATTTCTTGCCTTCTAGGCTTTAGTCCTGTAATTTTATATTTGGTCCATTTAGCTTAGTCCAACGTGGAAACAACTTCTCTACTTGTTTTTTTTTTATAAAAGAATTTTATTAATCTCTGAATTCGAACTTCTCTTTATGTTGTTGAATCTACTCCTTTTAAATTAGTGGAAACCTCACTTATGTGTTCCAAGGGGTACTGTTAAGGTCTTTAATTGCATCAACACAGGGTTTTAATTTGACAGTCCAATTAATATGGCGGCTTTACGAGCAAGGAATGATTCTCTCACATTACGATTCTTCATGTATGTAAAATGAGACCGACCCACTAAGCCCCGTTTCAGAACGATAAATAAATATTTATTTTTTAAGAAGGAAATTTCAAACTCAAAAATAATGGGTTTACTAAAATTTAAAAATATGCAATATGAATCTTGTTTGAAAGATCTCGATGAGATCTTTTATACGGTGCAAAAAAATTCAAAAAATCATTTTTTATTTGCATTATTTTTTAGTTTAAAAATGTGAAATACGTACTTAATTTTTAAGAATGTATTCTGAAACGAGGCCTAATTAAATACCATTAGACCATATATTCAAATAGTTTAATTCGCAAGCTAGCTAGCCTCCATATTTTTCATCTATTATGCAAAAAATCAACTTGGTCTGATATCAAAATTCGATAGTCATATGAAGTAGTAATTATATATCTACCAAAACTTTTTTTTCCTTGTGAGAGTTGGCACCTCTTATGATATATACTTCTCATTATACCCTTAATTTTGATCTGATATCAAAATGTATGTTAAGGATAAAGAGCAATCTGTAAACATTTTTCACGAATCACGATGATTCTTATACACTTTTTATTGTAACCCAACACATATATAGAAGAAGTTAAATTTTCTTTTCACTTTTTTTCCGTTCACACTCTACTTTCTCTTATTTTCGCTTCCTAGCAGAATGTTCTCTTATTTTCACGTTCTTTCTTTTCTATATATGTTGAAGATTCTTTTTCTTTTTTTTTCAATTCCTTCATCAGGTTAAATACAATGATACATGAAGGAGCGGAGATGCACTAGCTTCTTTTTTTTTTTTTTTTTAAAGTTTTATCTAGCAATTTCGTAAAAAAAATAAGAGAATTGTCACGTGAACTATACGTTTATGGTCTCCTGTTTGAAGATCTTTAATTACTACAGGGAGACTATCTTATTTACGGACCAACCAATTACAGTCATTTAAAAGTGTTCTGTACGGTCCGGATTTTAGTGAAATTTTTCCAGGAAAAAGTTTAACTCTTACCCGAAAAAGTTACATTAACATCCCGTCATTCTGACCGTTCAAAACACTTTTGGACAGTCACGATTGAGTATTCTGTAGACATGATTTTCTCTACTACAGGAGTGGAGTTGACCTTTTGTGAGGGAAGGTGGTCGCATGGATCTGCACGAGCGAGTATCATGGATCTGTGCACGACTACTCCTATTACAGCCATTATCCATCACTAATGAAAATTGTGCCCAACTTAATTAGTGTGTATATATATATATCTATCTATATATATATATATATATATATATATAGAATTGTGCACCCCTTTTCTTGCCATGTCCCTTTATGTTCTTAGTTACGGAGTACTTAAATAAACTAAGAACAACTCTAAAAGTTGCACATTTTCACACTCTCACATGAACTAGGTGACGCTGCTAAATTCATGGAAGTGTGTAATACGAAGTGTGTGAATCCCCACCATAAGTTAGAATATTGCTCTTTCATGTATGTAAATTAGGGTTTGTCTGTGCCTGAAAGCACGGTGCAACATGAGATCTAATTAGTGTAAATTATATATGCAATTAATATCGTTTGAGAGAGAGAGGGAGAGCCGTAGGATTTATTGAGCAAATCAATGATTATGATTTATAGAGAGATAAGGTTCAAAAACCATTCTCTCTTATTATGTAAATGATCATTTTTATGAAGGGAAAGATTCATATTATACCCATCTAATCACTATTGAATTGGACTGTCACAGATTTACGACCCAAATGTATAGGCCCTAGCTAAAACTAGACTAAATTGAACTATTATATCCCAAATATATTATTTTAATTAAGACACTTATTACCTAGAATGTTAGATCGAACACATAGAATATTGACACATACCAAGTAAACCAAGAATAGTATGAACATAACGAGATTAGAAAAGAGCTAGCCTGTGAGAATAGGAGGCCCGCTAATAAACAGTCTCTTAAGGAATATTACATTTTTCCCCTTGTGAAAGTTCAACCCGAGCGTACGTACTAGCACCAAAATTCAATTAAAGCGCTCACAAGCTAATTTCCTCATTCGATGTGAACAACCACCAAGAATATTTCAACGAGTCACAAATCGAGTGGTCCACCAGAAATATTAGTGTGCATCACCATGTTCGTTTTGAAATTTTGGATAATGAATGGATAGAAATAAATAGAGAAATGAGAATAATAATTAAGGAAAGATTAATTTATTAGAGACTGTGCGCATGCACAGAGAGAGAGAGAATCCCAAATTCAAAATCTCAAAACAAACATAGTCTTTTATCTCCATCGTATTGCAATTGGATCTATTTCTTACCTATTGCAAATAATGAATACTATTTCCTAAAATATTGTAACGACCAATGGTTTAATAAACAAAACGTTTTGTAATGGTAGATAAAAGAAAAAGTGACAATTGAGTTGAGCAATAGTAATTCTTTTGTTCTTATTAAACATCAATAACATTAACCATTCAACAAGAAATTCAACTCGATCCCAATATCCCACCTCATAATTAACACATCGAAAAAATTAGCTTTTTTCAGATGTCTGGAACCTAATAAAAGCAAGCTTATGGAACAGTAGTAATGACCTAGCAAGAATGACAGATTCAATTTTAACCATGTATCCAACCATGCAATTGACAAAAGAAAAATGCTGCTAGTTACTAGTATTCTCCAATGTCCTCCGCCGGAAAATCAAACGGCACGACTAACGAGTGGGAAGAATTCAGCAGATCCGGCCGCACGAAACCGTACCTACGAAGCACCTGGTTATCGGCAAAATTCAATGCCTTCTCCATCAACACCGAGCAAGTGTCCCCGTTGTACGTCGGGTTCCGGTGCCCGTTGCACTGCTTGCACCCGGTGAAGTGCGTGACAAACGGCCGCCTCCCGCTTCCCTCGCCGTACCCAGCGGCCTTGAGGTACTGCTCCCTCAGCGCGGCGTAGTCCACGCTCGTCTTCTCCGCGTGCCGCCTCCTCAACCGGGCCACCCCTTTCTCCATCCTCGCGTAGCTCTCCTTCGCGTCGTCGATCGTTCCCAATACGTCCTTCCAGTAGCCCTGCAAGTAGTACTCCTCTTCAATGTAAACCTTGTTCGTCCCTTTCTCTCTCTCCTTCAACAACAGGTAAATCAGCGCCGACTGGTCGTCGATCGTCGGAAACCTGTCGGAAAACACCGATATCTGGAGTTGGGCGAACTTGTGATACTCCGGGCTGTGCGGGCCCATGGAGGCCCACAATTGCATGAAATCCATGGACCATTGGCAGTTTCGGATCAAGAAAACGCCGGCGTTGAGCCCCTGCCAACTCTTCTCCTCGTAGACCAGGTGGGACCAGCCGTGGACGACGAGGTTGTGATCCTTGTACCTTCTCAACGGGACCTTGAAGTCCATGTCGGTGAAGACGGCGTCCGAGTCGACCCACCAGATCCACTCGGCTTCCGGGTGGGCCAACATCGCGGCCCGGATCAACGGCAACTTGGCCCAGTAGGACCGCATCTTCGGGTGCAGCAACGTGTTGCCGTAGAAGATATCGTAGCCGTTGAGCCGGCAGTAGTCGACCTTGTTCTTGAACAATCTCAATAACAGGTAGTCCCCGCTCGGGTTCGGGCAAGGGGAGGGCTGTGACCCGGTGACGAGGAGCATCCGTTCGCGAGAGCCGGCGTAGCCGGGGTGGTTCTTGAGCCACTCCCCCCGCTTCTCGTCCCAGTTCTTCATCGGCTCCTCGATCGAGTAACTCAGCCTCGGGTCGTCGTAAAACGTCGTGTTCCGCGGCTCATGGCGGAGGTCATCCGCGCCGGCTGCGGCCGAGCAGTAGGCCGCCGTGACGCCGTCGGAAGCCAATACAAGGTTTTTCGGGGTTTTTGAAAAGCCTGGCCAAGGTTGGGAGAAGTACCAGTGAGTCAAGAGGAGTAGAGTTGCCGTGACCCCAGCGAGGAAGAGTGGTCCGACTCTGATGGAGCGAGTGGATTTGGTTTGAGCTGGCTTTTTTGCCATTGCTAGACTGGCACTGCTGCGAGGAAGAGAAAGTAGATCACGTTTGAATATCAGGCAGCTGGTTCGGCGTAACTGGTTGACCTCATCTAACCGCGATGTTGATCGATGGTTTAAAGAAAAACTATCATCGTAGTATTAATTTGGTTCGACGTCAATTACTGTATAATTAACGACGACGTAGCTCTGCCGGGAAAGAGCGGTCCGACTCCGATGGAGCGAATGGATTTGCTTTGCAGTACTGTGTGTGGAAGAAACAAGATCTGTTTCAGGTTCCATATTAGAGAGAGGCATCTGGGTGTAACTGGTTGACCTTGATCTAATTAAACGTGATACTATAGTTTAAAGAAATATTGTAAGTATATTTATTTTATTTTATTTAATTTGATCCAATCGACGTAGGACTAGTGTAGTATAGTAGACTAATCACGTTACTTTCAGGAGGTTTATTTAATTTGTTGGAAGTTGACATAAGCGATAAATCCAAAATATATGTAATAAAAAAACTGGTAAATCCAAAATGTAAATGAAGAAGAAGAAGACGACGACGTAGACGTAGAAGTAAGAAGAAGAAGATTCTCTTCTTTTGTTTATTAGAGGGAAAATGAGGAGATGAGAGAGAGAGAGAACACAGAGAGCTAGATGAGTAGGCAAAGATGGAGAAAAGGGGAACAACAAGTGGTAATGGTTGCCACCTCAATTCTTTTTTGTAGAAAAAACCCATTGATATCGGAGTAGTTTTCTTTTTTGGGGTTTCTGCCAGCCTATTCAGATTCGCCACCTTTTAAGGTTTTAATATAAAATTAAATAGTGAGTACTGGCTATTCAGATTCGCCACCTTCAATATTAAGAACTTTCGGCTAGCTAGGAATCAAATGTATTATTGGAGTCTCTTGCGTCTATGAAGGGGCGGAGTCAGGATTTTGATTTGAGGTTGACGTAGTTTAATTAATGGTAATCTACCTGTATTGTTATATTTTAGTTAAAAAAATGAAGAGTAAGATTAAGTGTAAAGTTAGACTTTGTCATGCATGAGCTTTGGTTTCTGTTAACAAATATAAAAAGATTTTGCTCATTAATTCTCCTGTAACCTTTAAAATAAAGTCGTCGAGATATTTTTTATGATCCGAACTATTCATCTTTTAGTACGCTATCTTTTTTCATTATTTAATGTGAAAAATTAAGTTGTTTGGATATATACCAGTACGTGCCCAATCCATGAAGGTTGGTTTGTAAGCGATCAAAATTATAGTAGAAGGGAGATTATTGTATAAGGGGCGATACAGATGAAACAAATAATGTTTCCGTAATTGGTAATGGTTATTTCATCATTTGAAGCCAAAGGGTCCATTATATTTGGCCAAGGGTTGGCATGTGAAAATTGTATCATGATTATCATCCTCCAAGGAGATATGCTTATCCGGCCAAAATTATATCCCACTCCAATTTTGGAAATACACATCGGATATCCCTCACCCGGATCCGGGTACGCCCATGCTTGCTTTCGATTTGACGTGGAAGCATGGTCACATAATTCTTCAATATAGCCTTCACTTGCGCTCCTAATTCTCATTTTTCGCTCGCGCTTTCAATTCTCGCTCTCGCGTATTTTAACACTTTATGACGTTCTTGAAAGAAGCTTTCGCGTTCGCGCTCTCGCTCTCGCTCATACACGCGCATTATGTCGGGGTGGAAGAACTAAAACGTATCAGAGGAAGGTTGATATAATTGAATGGATCCACGAGTGGGGAGTGCAATTGGTTGACATCGAAATTGGAATAGATATAGGGAATCTCAACGGAAAGGTTTTTGGCAAATATTCTATGTACTATTTAATTTGTTTCAATGGAGGAGTAGGCTGATCATGGTACTTTGAGAATTCCAACCTGAATTTTTAAAGGGGACGCGACATATGCGATTAATTCAAAATATAAAGGATGAAAGAAAAAGTAAAGCACAAGTAGATTCCTTTTTTTTATAAGTAGAGATAGAGAAAAAAAATGAGGAAAAAAGGATTTTGATTAGTAGCCAAAGCTGGAGGGAGCTGGAAGCCTGGAAGCGATCCCCACTCTAATTATTTTAAAATTAACGTTACCATCAAACTCGCCACCTTTAAAATTTTACTATAAAATTAAACGATAGCTCAATAACCTGTGAATTATTAAGAACTTTCAGGCTATGAAGTATTGCGGTAATAATCTCGACCCACGAAGTTCATACCACAAACCACACAAAATCGTATGTGGCATACCATACACCCCAAACACAGGGTTTGCGTTGAAGACTCATCCTTAGGGCTCCGTTTGGAACTTTGGAGAAAGAAATAGAAAGGAAGAGAAAATTTGAAAATATTTCCTCCCCTTGTTTGGCTTTTAGAAAAAGAGAAAGGAAGAATTTTTAAAAACAAGTTTAACTTTCCCTGTAATTTTCTTCTTAATTACTCCGTGTCCGAAATATAGCCTAAGAGATGTTGCAGCTGGTCCCAACCCAGGAAAAAAGTTGTGAGTTGAGTTAAAGATACTTAATAATATTCTGGCAAGTTTCTAAACAAAGCTCTCGTAGCTCAGTTGGTTAGAGCACCCGTTTAGTAAGCGGGAGGTCTTGAGTTCAACTCTCAACGAGAGCACTTCTCCTTCTTTTTCCGTTTTTTCTTTTCTTCTTTTGGGATCAGTCGATCAAATCAAGTAATTAAGGGTTTGTTTTGCTTGTCCTTCCTCAGTAGGGGTGTCAAACGGGCCGGGTCGGCACGGCACGAACGGGCACGACACGGTTAAATGTGGCACGAGCACGGGTACGGTCATGCCCTGGCACGGCACGACACAACACGGTCTTTAGTGAGCACGTGGACGGGCACGGGTACG
>JAOTQK010000023.1:8414121-8425758 GCA_025642025.1 Rhododendron ferrugineum
CGAGCTCGGGTTCGTTAAAAACTTAATAAACAAGCTTGAACATGGTAAAACTCGGCTCGGCTCGTTTGCAGCCCTACCTGTGGAACTAGTAATTTGAGCATCAGTATGTTCGTCGGTATAATCAACTTCTGGAAATGTGCCATTTCTTATTTCTGGGCATGATTTTGTGAGAAGGGCGGTTGAATAGAACAGATGATTAGTTGGATGCACCATCTCTTTGCTGAATTCAACGTGTTGTTTCTATTGCGAGCCCTCACTCTCTTCACGGGTGGTAGTGGAGGATACCTCCAATGGTGAGCTTTTCATTGTCACTGTCATTACGTAGCCTTCGAGAGCTTCCTGGTTCATTGTCGCTGTCATTATGTAGCCTTCCCTGGGCTTCTTGGTTCTATTTACATGTTAACAGATGAACCTGTTAGAAAAATTGCTAGTTGTTCTCCTGCTTGCCATATTGTTGTTTACAGTTCCATGCTCTACCACCTGCCTTTGATTAGTGGCTTCAGTTACAATTAGGGATACAATAAGCCCTTTTTTCTTCCTGGGTAGTCATTGTATATGATAGTCATCCCTTCTCCACAATTCTGCTGTATAGACTCACATTCTGACTCGAAACCAAACCGAGCCTTATGTCCTAATCTCTTGGGGTTGGCTACATTCTGACTCTAATATTGGAATAATATTCTGCTGTGTAGACTCTCTCATTCTGATGCTGCTATCAAAACAAACTTAAACGTAATTTGTTCAAGGTAAAGTGATTCATGTTTTAAACTGATTTCTGACTCATGATCGATCTGACTCTAGTTTTGGGGGAGAGTCTTGGATGTCATGTGTGTTTTGTTATTGTTTTCTAAGCAAAGCCTGTGAGAACTTCATTCTGATACTCAAATACATCATTTGACTATTAGCTTATGTCATAAAACTTGCGGTACCATTACCTTTGTTGCCAGGCAACAGAATCAAATGTTTTACCATCATTTTTGTCTTTAAATCTCCAATGACAGGAGCCAAATGCTGGGTTTGGAAATACTGGAAGGGAAGATAAAATAAGGGGGAGATAGGGAGAATTTAATACAGAAGTGTTCTTTCTGCTTGGTTGATTTTGCAATAAAAGAAACGAAAATGGCAAGAAATATTAGAACAAAAGAAAGATAAGAAAGGTCACTTCCCACTTCTATTTCTTGGATTTTAACCTTTCCTCTTTAATAAACTAGGAATCAAATTGTGAGGGAATTTTTGGTTTCTCTCCTTTCCTCTTCCCTTCGAAGTTCCAAACAAACTATAATGGTTGAGATCAGTTGTGCTATTTGCTTGTGTGTTTGATGAATTTATGCCTGACATATCTGGTGTACCCAAAAAAATGAATTTTTGCCTGGAGATGGATGCATCGATGATATATTGCAGCATCTTCTGAGACTGTCATGGCTCATGAATTTTAATAGAAAGTCCGATCAAAGAAACTGTAATAGTTAAGAGTACGATTTCCACCGTGCCTGTTCTCTGGAGAAGCGAGGCTTCGGCATGCTTGGCATGGCACCTACAATCTTCCCCATTTTTCCAGATACATATCCCTAATAAGAATGAAAAACTATAAACGTTTATCCAATTGTTCGGAAATATATATTCCACCCAATATGTAGAAGTTTGGCCTCCATCTTTCTGATGCAAATGCGTCTTAACAGAAAATTGAATAAACGAAGTAGGTTCCGATGCCCCATTTTAAGGTTCAATGATCAAGAAATTATCAAGCAAAGAACAAGTCGTCTGCCTCCTTCCACTGATTTTCCACTCCGAATGTGCACCAGATTGTTGCTTCTTTTACCCTTTGAGAGCACTTGGCAGCTAGTCTCCAAAGGTCAAAACAGCTAACACCAGTTTTCTATACCATAAAAATTGCAAAACAACACCCACTGCTCATGAGATAATGACAAGGTGCGTGTGGTTACATGCCAGCCAGAAGCATATAGATAGGCCGTCCAAACAGATGTGTGGACAAACTATATTCCATTTGCATTCAAACGGACTAAAATCCCACAAAACGTCAATGGAATAAGCAATACTTCTAATTTCTAAATCAATTTCGAAAAAGCTCCCCACGTCAAGACAAAATAATGTGCAAATTTCAAAGTAATTGCTTAAAGGAAATAGAAGGAATACGGACGGAAAGCCCCAATGGCAATGCCCAAGTACCAAACAATCATCCATTCATCAAGAACCAAAAACAAATCTCTCTATTGAACTAATTATTGAGCGCTCCTTTCAAGAGCCACCCACAAAAAAATATCAAGAGGGTATCGAACTCCAACAAGATATCATCAATGGCAGAACATCCATCAAGGCTTGAGAGCAAGGGCCAACCCAAACCTGGGAGTCTTGTCCAAGGCCTTAGTGTCGAACTCACTAGAGATGGTCAGAACCGATTTGGGTATCAGTTCATGCTGCAAGACGGCCCCAAGCTTCCCATGATTGTTGAGCTTTGTTTTGACTAATGTCAGGTTATCAACTGCATATGATCCTCCCACAGTAAATGTGTTCTCGTTCGTGGAAAACCTTCTAGTAATCTCTCCAACAGCGGAACTCTTCTTTAATTGGTCGAAATTGTACACATATGATGCCCTTATAGAATCTCCTTTATCGCCCCTGGGGAAGAAAACAACCAACAATTGGAATCTACAAACGATATTGAATCATTGTCGAGTGAAATGGGTGTTATCGTTCCTGATAAAACTCTCCCTTTGAGGTACTTGACTTACAAAATGATTGAAGCGCAAGAGTCTGGTTGGTTCACACTAACGCCAGCAGTGTATTTGGAAAATTTGCCAGAAGTGGTCTCATAGCCTGCCTCAGCACCAAAGGCAATAGTTGGAGTGCCGATGGTTGCTGAAATATCAACAACAGGGGATTGGTTCAGAGCAGCAGCCGTAGTGAAGGTTCCATGGTAATGGTAGTACTGAACCTCTAGCTGCATAAGACAATACATGCTAAGTTTTGATATTGGAAAGCTAGAGGAAATAATAAATCCGTCCACAAACTATGAATAACAGCAGAGAGCAAAACTTGATGCAGTGTTGGCAATGGAACATTCGTCTTAAATAACAGAGGGGCCCACCCAAGAGAATACATTACTCCCAATACTGCATTATGTGGTTCATCACGTGTCCCTACACTAATTGGTAAACAAAAGCTACTGTTACTTTAGGAGGTGTCTTTGGATGAGCACCTTGCCGGAGTTGTAGTCAGGAAGTTTGAATGATGCAATAGCTTTTGTTGATGGGATGATATCAGTGACAGTTAAAGTTGTCAAGATCTGCAAAAACAGAGTGATAAGAGCATTTGCTCAGTGAAAAAAGATGACTTTATGTTTATCATAAGAAAGCCAAGGTGTTGCGAAACCCACATTTGATTCTGTATCAAATTTGACATCAAGTACTGTGTTGTTGTATTTGTATTGTGTCGCCACATCCCCAGCAGATAGTCCTCCTTTCTTCACTGCAGTTGACGTGATGGCCTACATTGAAAAAAATATTAGAAAAAAGAATACAGAAACTTAGTTGAATTGAGTTCTCATACCCTATGAATCTGAAAAATCAAACTCAACTCAAATCAGCCACTGCCATGTAGGACTAACAATTATCGTTGGGTTAAAAGGAGCTACTTAAGTTTTTAACCAAAGAAAAGTGGCCGGGTTTGAATCCCCAAACATTTAATCTAGCTAACCAAAACTAACCGCTGTGATCTACTCAAAGTTTGTCATTTCAAGGAAACAGCAAATACCTTCCCGTTTCCACATGATCTGATACGAGAATTACACACATACCAAAATGAACCCAAATTCATCAAAACGCTATAAGACATTCCATAGCAATTACTGCCCCCATCCCAAATTGTTTATCCAATTGTGGAATTCAACTTATTAAGAGATCAAGTCACTACAATAAAAAAGCTTCGAGGTCCAACAATACCCTTACTTTTCTGGCATTAAATGAGAAGGTACTTTCTCCAATACATAATTTTGTAAAAGAGAGGGCATTAAGGTAACTTTTCGAAGTCAACTTAAAACTGGACACACATTTTGGGACATGTAAAAGTCAAAAAGATGGACAAACAAATTGGGACGCATGGGAGTAGTTGTTTTGACAAGAGCTATCTCTATTAAAGGACCTCACATGCTTTAGATACCATGTGACATTTTTACCGTAAAAAATTCTACACTTGTTATTTTAATATCTTTCTATGACTTTTTGGTTGGAATCCAATACATTTAGAATTGTGTATGCTTATGCACTATGAAGCACAAACACTTGGTCAAAAATCACGTACCCGTGTCGGAGATACTTCTCGCACCCCGACACTCTTTGAACATTCTACGGACATAGGTCTAACAAGCAAGTCAAAAGTGACCTACTTCATTTTCCCTTTTGTTCACTAGGACACTCTAGGGATACTCTAGAACATGCTCAGGACATTGCGAGGGCACTCTATCGAATATAGACGCTATGGCACATGTTGTATCAAATGGAGTAGTTAAATCTAGTTATAGCTTAGGGAATTCTTCTTCTTGTATGGTCGATGATGGTCTATAGACGACAGTTATAATACAATAATGACACATGGGAATGGTACATCATTTTTCGTTGAACTACTATTGTGAGTGATGTAGTGACAAATCTTAATGATGCAACAACAGAAGTGAGTGAAGACACGTTGAATTTTCCTATAAGCCTCATTTTTAAAAAAATTCATTTTTTATTCAAACATTATGTACTAATACCAAAAGTTCATGGACATATTTTATTTAACGTGTCCCCAATGTGTCGTATCCTCCATTTCTAAGAATTTGTGTCGCTGTGTCAGACACTCAATGTCATGTCGCATGTCCGCGTGGGTGCTACTTAGCATGTGCATGGACCATGCTCTAATGCTCAGTTGTAACATCGAGTCATTGACTTATTCGGTATTAATTTTGATGATTCATGGTTCACATTGGATAAACTTCCAAAATCTCAATGATTCACTTGGACCA
Source organism: Rhododendron ferrugineum (assembly GCA_025642025.1). Classification (NCBI taxonomy): domain Eukaryota; kingdom Viridiplantae; phylum Streptophyta; class Magnoliopsida; order Ericales; family Ericaceae; genus Rhododendron; species Rhododendron ferrugineum. The sequence continues at coordinate 8,419,142 of JAOTQK010000023.1, forward strand.
TTCTTATTTGCTATGTACTTAAATGTGTACACCTCAAACATCTTCAATTATATCCAAACCATACCGTTCATATTCATTTACTATGTAAAAGTTTATCATCTATATTTTGACTCAAAACCTATTAGAACTTAGAACCAAAGTTTGTTTTTCCAAGAGCATTTACCTTCACCGTAAGAATCCTAAGATGCAATCCCAATCTTTCAGGCAAAAATTTCAGGAAAAGGTAGATTGGTTTTTTGAGTAATGGTGGGTTCAGTCTTATCATGGGCGACCCAGTCCTTCAACTCAAATGTTTTGCAGAATACAAATATCAGATTTCACTTTTAAGACCACACCAACTTAATGATCTTTCCCATCTAGTCACCCATTCAACCATGAGAATGCAAATTGCAAATGACCTATTGAGTCAACAACTTCATAATTGAATTACCTCTAGCGGTGCAACGCATTCATATCAGCCAGATGTGCATAAGCTTATTTCTGGAAACCATACCAGAAAGTAATTCCAAATCATCTCCACAAGACAGTCCCCACTCCCTTCATTTTGTCACACACAACCCAAATGAAAAAACAAATCACCATAAATGAAGGAAACATCCTCTCTATACTTGTTTTCCCCATAAATGATCACCAAACACAAAACGACAATTCGTAGAAGCTTCCAGCAATCAATATCACCCTTCCCCAATCCAAATCCTTTGTACGTCCAATGCTCTATACTACTTTCATCTCACTAAAGAAATGTAACCCAAATCACCCACACTTAGTTCCGGTTCCTAATCTTTGGCCTCCAAAAGAATTCTTTAAGCACATACAAACATGTTTTAAGTGAAAGCCTTTTATCATTCTGTTCCCAACCGACACGGACTCTCGAACTAAAAACAAGGCAACCGCAAGGGAAACTACTAGACATGCCCTCATTATGCACACAACACGTCACATAGATAACAAACGACACTTCGTAGAAGCTTCCAGCAATCAATATCACCCTTCCCCAATCCGAATCCTTTGTACATAAAATGCTCTCTACTACTTTTACCTCGCAAAAAAAAAAAAAAAAAAATAACTCACATCAGCCGCACTTAGTTCCGGTTCCTAATCTCTGGCCTCCAAAAGAATTATTTACGCACACACAAACATGTTTTAAGTGAAAGTCTTCCACCATTTTGTTCGCGTCCGACTACGGACTCTTGATCTACAAACAATGCATCCGCAAGGGAAACTACTAGGCACGCCCTCATTTTGCACACAACACATCACGTAGATAATAAGCACCATTGCTTTCAAATCAGAAACTACTAACAGAACCTAGATTATTGAACCACAATTCTCCAGAGTATCTAAACAATCAGAATAATAAAACGAACAGTCCAAGGTCATGCCGTTAGAAAGAGACGAAAAAATCGATCCATACCACTCCAGTGTCACTGTAGGTAGAAACCGAGAATTTCTGGTCGGTGATGTAGTCCTTCGTAAGCAGATCTAAATTCAATCACCAACAAAATTGCATCACCGTAAGCACAAATAAACACATACATAAACCAAAAAAATAAACAAAAAACAACGGGGAATTCGATCGATACAGGAAAATCGATAGTCTTTGAGTAGGAGTGATTGATTATTACCTTTGGCTTTCTTGCCAATATCGGAGAAGAGTCCAGGTCCCTTGCTCATGTTTGCAGATTTTGAGAGAGAGAGAGAGAGAGAGAGAGAGAGAGAGTGCTCGGAGTGTGTGAATCGCCGGGAGCTGTGATGAAGGGGGGGGAATTTCGTGGTGGCCACGAAAATGGGGCTGAATCCTAGGAGGCATTGTGACCTTTATTTGGTCACAGGCAGGTTTGGGCCGTGGATTCGGAATCCAGTGGCTGAGATTTTGGACCGTGGATTTGGTAGCGAGTCGGTGACGAATGAGGGTCGCGTGGGCTTTTAGCTACGGGTGGTTATTATCACCATCAATCGTGTTTTGAATTTGTTATACTCATTTTTGGTATTTTTAATTTATTCGATAATTGTGAAACCAAAATAAGATAAAGATTGTTTGGATTTCATTACCTTGTTGCTTATTCGGATGATAATCTTATTTAGTCTCCGTTCCAGAACACCTTCTTAAAAAATAATTACTTATTTCACATTTTTAAACTCAAAAATAATGTACATGAAAAATAATTTTTCAATTTTTTTTGCACTGTATTAAAAATCTCAATAAGATCTATCAAACAAGATTCATATTGATAGAAAAATTATTTGCACAATCACATGATTTTTGAGCTTGAAATTGTCTTTTAAAAAAATAAGTACTTATTTCTCTTTCGGGAACGGGGCCTATTATCTTCACCTACATAATGGACCTAAGACTAATTTTTTATTTTTTCATTTTGATTACTTAACCGATTAGAACAATAAAAAATAAAATACATAAATAAACGAAGGATTGTGATTTTGGCACTCCAAAAATTGATGGAGGGGCTTCAAAATTGTATTGTGTTGATACACAAAACGATATCGTTTTGGAGCCCCTCCATCAATTTTTGGAGTGTTAAAATCAATTTCCATAAACGAACCCTTAATGTAATTAGAACATGGTACTCTAGGAGTTCAGCTCCTATACAACTTATCCATACTCTCATTGTGGGTCTATTCTAGATCCATATCCACCATTAAATATATTTGAGAAAATTTGTTGTGATCGAATATCGATAAATGCATTAATGAATTGCATTTTATTCTAGAAATTGTAATGCTTAAATGTAAAATATATTATTCAATCATTTTAACATTGTGAAATGCAACATATTCATATCTCAGTCAATCTTCGATCAAATGATTTTTCGCAGACTTGATTTTTTTTCACATGTTCTACAAGGTAAACGGTTTTGATTATAATTGTGGACCTGAAATAATTCTAAAAATAAGAGTATAAAAGGTACAGGTAGATGGAATATGAGAAGGAGCTCACCCAGGACCGACTCATAAGTTTTGGAGGCCGGAAGCGAATCCTTTGAATAAGGCCATACAAAAATTGATCTATAAAGAGTTTTACAAAAGATATATCATTACAAAATATAAGCATATAGTTATTCAAAAAAAAAATTACTACCGTTACAATATCTAAAAATACATCATTTGAAAATTAGTTTTCTAAAAAAAAACCCTTAAAAATTTTACAAATTAGGTCAAAATAATAAAAAACTTACTTGATAGAGGTGGAGAGTTGGAGATAATAAAAGATGAATCTCAAGGTATGTCGTATGCAAGTATTTTTCTGTCCCTTCGAGTCGTCTGTCAACCTTAAACAGCCATTGCCTTGGGTAGAGTTGTTTGCCGAATTGCCGTAATGGGAGTAATCAGTTATGGGTCGCCCCTTCCTAATTCCACCGTCCTAACTTTCTATCTAATTGGGCCTATTTTTCGGCCTCTAATTTCGAATAGGGCCTATTTTTGTGTAAAGTCGGGAAACTTCTTGGCCGGTCCTGTCTGGATGAAGAATAGCTCACGAAATCATGTCCAAAGAGCCCATAGCCCTGTAGATCATCTTCATTATTTTGTTGAAAAAAATACCCCTCACAAAAAAAGGTGTTTAGAGAGAGAAAAAATATCACCAGCACCACCACACCGCCGCCGCCGCCGCCACCACCACCGTCACGCCACCACCACCGCCGCCACCACTCCACCATCACCACCACAATGACCGCCACCACCACCACGCCGCCATCACCAACACCACCACGCCACCACTACCATCACAATGACCACCACCACGCCGCCACCACCATTACCACAATTAACAGTGTTAATTTTCATCTAAATTCATTCCACAATTAACAGTGTTAATTTAAACATAAATTAACACTGTTAATTAATATTATAATTAACACTGTTAATTGTGATATGAATTTTGATGAAAATTAACACTGATAATTTAGACAGAAATTAACACTATTAGTTGTGGTGGTGGTGGCGGCGGCGGCATGGTTATGGTCATTGTGGTGGCGGTGGTGGTGGTGGTGGTGATGATGGTGGAGTGGTGGTGGTGGTCATTGTGGTGGCGCCGTGGCGGCATTGTGGTGGCGGTGGCGGCGTGACGGTGGTGGTGGTGGTGGCGGCGGCGCTGGTTGTGGTGGTGATAGTAATGGTGTAGGAGGTTGTATGAGTTCATTTATTTTTAAATGGGGGTAAAAATATAAAATACACTCCACATGATCTATTAGGAATTGCACTATATAGAAAAAGGATCTAGTGGGCTATGAAATTGAAAAATAAGACCGGCCCAAAATTAACTCATTTATTGAGACTACATACTCCTACATATTTATATAGGAGTTAAGAATTTTAGGGGCCCAAAGCCCATGTTTTTCTGGCTTCCCTTCTCAGCCGGCCTTGGGCTCACCCCTACTATTGGACATCACTCCTCCACAAATGTACCTTGTCACAAACAAATATCGGGAGCATTGTGAAATATTGGGTGGTGTTATGAATAATGCATGTGGATGACAAAGTCAAAAAGTAATGAATGAGTGAACAATGTTTATGGTTGTAATAGTATAAATACTTATTGCTTTGTCCCCTTATAATTTGCCTATATAAATGGCAATTGGTTTACGATTATTGTATACATTTTGAGAATAGACGAAAGAGAAACAGAAAGGAAAGGAAAGAAAAGAGTGGTTTTACAAAGTTTTCTGAATTAATTACTTGTCTTATCGTGGCCGAGAAAAATAATGAAATTTTACTTAAAAATCACCAAATTCGCCCGACTGGTGCCACACCAGTCCCTGAGGCAAATAGAGTTTCTTTTCGAGGACGCGGTCGAGGATACAATCGTGGATATGCACGGGGACGTGGTCGAAATTCATATAGACAAAACCGTGGGGGTTACATTCAAAAACCATCCAACAGAAATGCACAACCATCTCACCAAAACTGGAATATCAATCCAGAACCATCCCACCGATATGTCAAAACTACTCACCAAACAGGGTCCAATGACCCTGAGTCCTCCAAAGGGAAAGGGAAGGGGGTACATAATAAGCCTCCTAAGAAATATGAAGATAAATGTTTCCGTTGTGGGATGAGTGGTCACTGGTCGCGTACATGTCGTACGCCTAGACATTTGGCTGATCTATATCAAGTATCTGTTAAGAAGGGCAAGGGAATTGAAGTGAATTTTGCAGATCAGAATGAATCTTTTGACAATACTTTTCTGGATATTGAGGATTTTATCATTGAACCAGAGGAGTCATTTGATTTTCTAACTGGTGATGGAAATGATCACACTGGTTAAATTAGTACTTTTATCACTATGTCAGTGTGTTTACTTTTATGTGTGAGTGTGTTTGTTTCCTTCTATGTAATTGAGTTTCCTATAAAGATAATTATGAAGTTATTTGAATTTTTATAATATCAAGTTGTGGATTTGATAATACTAAATCTTTGTCATATTTATTTGTAGCTGCATGGATACTATAGATACTTTGTCCAATTCAAAGATGAATGATGAAGATACTTGTTTGGCAGATAGCGCAACAACTCATACTATTCTTCAGAACACAAAATATTTTACACACTTAGTAATGACAAAAGCTAACATCAATACAATTTCAGGTTCTGCAAATCTTATTGAAGGCTCCGGAAGAGCTATTATTCTGTTTCCTAATGGAACAAAATTATGTATTGATGATGCTTTATATTCTACCAGATCCAGAAGAAATCTGTTAAGTTTTAAAGATATACGCCGTAATGGTTTTCATGTTGAAACCACAACTGAGGGCAGTAAAGAATATCTTTACATTACTTCAATGAAGTCTGGTCAAAAGCTGATATTAGAAAAACTTTCTGCTTTGTCATCTGGGTTATATTATACGACGATAAGATCGATTGAATCACATGCTGTGATACACCAAAAGTGCTCTAATCCAAAAGTGTTTATGTTATGGCATGATCGTCTTGGGCATCCGGGATCAATAATGATGCGTCGAATTATAGAAAATTCAAGTGGACATCCACTAAAGAACCAGAAAATTCTTTTACCTAGTGATTATCCATGTAATGCTTGTTCACAAGGAAAACTGATCATTCGGCCATCCCCTACTAAAGTGGTTCTTGAATCCCCATCCTTTTTGCAAAGGGTTCAAGGGGATATTTGTGGCCCAATACACCCACCATCTGGACCATTTCGTTACTTCATGATTTTAGTAGATGCTTCAACTAGGTGGTCACACGTGTGTTTACTATCCACAAGAAATAGTGCATTTGCTAAGATTCTTAGTCAAATTATCAGGTTACGATCACAGTTTCCAGATTATCCAATCAAGGCAATTCGCCTTGACAATGCTGGTGAGTTTACATCTAAATCGTTTAATGAGTATTGTATGTCCATTGGAGTAGATGTTGAACATCCTGTTGCACACACTCATACTCAAAATGGCTTAGCTGAGTCTTTTATTAAAAGACTTCAGTTAATTGCTCGACCTCTTCTTATGAAAACAAAACTTCCTATTTCTGCTTGGGGACATGCTATATTGCATGCTGCATCTCTAATTCGTATTAGACCAACAGCATATCATAAGTATTCACCATCTCAACTTGTGCTTGGCCAACAACCAAATATTCTTCATCTT
>JAOTQK010000023.1:8428427-8448086 GCA_025642025.1 Rhododendron ferrugineum
AGAAAATTTTAAAAAAAAAAAAAAAAAAAAAAAATAAAAAAAGAAAAAAAAAAAAAAAAAAACCGAAAGCAGAAGGAGGGCAAAGGGGGAAAGGGGGGGAAAGGTGGTGGGGCCGGAGGGGGGAGGGGTGTGTCAGGGGGGTGCGAGAAGAGGTTCTCTTTATTTTCAATTTGAACGATGGTGTTTGCTGACACTAGTGTGGACCATGTAAACCGCGTTTGAAAAGATCCTCTCCGCGTACAAAACGCGTACTAGGTTATTTTCAATTCAATTTCATGACATTTTCTTTCCTTTTGCTTTACGCCAACTTCACTTATTACCATTTCTGTTTCAAGTAGTTTGGTCAAAAAGCAACATCAGATGTGTTTTGTCCTTCCAATTCATCGTACTAAAAGCTGTTCGGCTAAATAAGTTAAGTGGTTTATTTTTTTTTATTTGATTTTTTTTTTATATTTGTTAGTTTTGCTTCAATTTTTTAGGGATTATTGCATCTCTATGACGAGAGGAATCTAAAAAGTAAAAAAATTTGATCAAAATCAAATTTTTTTTGAATAAAGACGAAAAAATTGGATTATTGGATTATTTTTGTCTTTATTCAAAAAAATTAGGTTTCGATCGAAATTTTTAACTTTTTAGATTCCTCTCGTCATGAAGATGCAATAATTCTCAAAAAATTGACGAAAAACTAACAAATACGAAAAAAATTTGAATAAGAACAAAAAAATAAGACACTTGACTTATTTAGCTGAACGACCCCTAAAAAGAGTAATTGCAGTTTTAGAAACCACATGCTAGGAGTATTTGTTAACTAGTAAGTAAATAAGTGTTTATTTTTTCATAAAATTTCATGTTTATGAAGGTCAGATTTTCCGAAGTTTTAGGCAATCGGAAAATTACTCCGGTCGTTATCATCAAAATTCTGAGATTATTCGAGTTGCATTTAAGTTAACCCAGACCCAATTACATAAAAAATTGCATAGATTATTCGTTCTCTTTCCGCAAGGATAAACAACGAGTGTTATTAGTCCGCTCCCACCAAGTGTTTTCAAATAAATTCGGATCTCCACTCTTCGTCCATCCATCTCTCTCTCTCTCTCTCTCTCTCTCTCTTCTCTCTCTCTCCTTCCCTTTAGGTTTTGTTGCTTTAGCCGAATTTGTGGCTGTTGAAGAGAAACCTACTCCAATTCGAAGCTTTCCAATAGCTTTCACTTTTTCTGTGTTTGGTGGGAAAGAAGCGTGGGGGGTCCACACAAACTTATTACTCCTGTGTTCCACACTGTTTCGTTTCAAATTCATGGAACGTCCCATTGAACCTTCTTCTTCTCCATTTTCTTTTCTCGGCAGCTTTCATTGAACTTCCTAGCAGTTTCTCTCTCTCTCTCTCTCTCTCTCTCTCTCTTTGTTGTATATCAATGAGCGGGGCGTAACGGCTCTTTCATTGTTTAACTGGAAATATTACTACGACGAGACCTAATAAGTTGATTTTGAACATGGAGAGCTTGCTAGATGAGAACTTTGGGGCTGTGAAGGCGAAGCACTCGTCGGAGGAGGCGTTGCAGAGATGGAGGGGCGTTGTTGGTTTGGTCAAGAACCCCAAGCGCAGGTTCCGTTTCACTGCCAATCTCTCCAAGCGTTACGAGGCCGCCGCCATGCGCCAATCCAATCAGGTTTCTCTCCTCTCTCTCTCTCTCTCCCTTGACAAGTCAATCGCAATCATATACAAGCCTACAAAGGAACCCACTTAGAAAGATAGGAAAACTAAACAGGATAGACAATTCACGTCAAAATAAGAGAGTCTCTATGATCGAGACATAGGCACAAACTGCAAAGGAGAGCCAACACACGGAGTTTGACCAATATAACCGTCAACGACACAGAAATCAAACCACCATTAAGCACAGATTCGTATCAACGCATAACAACTCAGCACCGTGATATAAATGCCGAGAATTAAGGAAATCATCGAAAGCACTCACACACAAGAACATATTATTGAGTTTACCTTGTTCATACAAGGTGGACAGTGGCTACAACCGATTCACTACCATGAGGAAGAATAAGAAATACATGAAATTGTCTATCCCTAGATTATACAGCTCTGGTATACTGATATACCAATAGTACCTTATGCTTGAATTGGGGCTATGTTTCATGGAGTTTTTCAAATGAATAAAGTACTTCTATTCGATGCCAAAACATCGGATAAGGATCCGTGTCCTACATATTCAATTCGACATTCAACTAGCAACCATGTTTTGGGATTAGATATGGCTATGAACACAAAACTCACATTATGCATAAAATGCGTAAGGCACCTTTTAAACCCAATTTACCTCAGGAATTTAAAGTAAAGTACTTGAACCCGTATCCTTGAGATAGCTTAGACACATCCTCACTCGGCCCATACTTGAGGCCATGGAACATGAATTCATTGTGAAGTACTATCAAGCTCTACAGTCCCTAATCCACTCCCTCTCTTTTGTCCGCTTGTGCATTGGGCACTTGTGTGCAAAGTTTGTATGTATTGATGTAAGGGATTTCAATTTCAAAGGAAAGATTGGTGTCATGTTAGGTGAATTTTCTTGCTGTTTATTTGTCAATTTATGGATTCAAGTCATTGTAAATACTTCCCTATTAAATACCATGAAGCGAGAAAGACTTAAATATACCCTTTATGTTTCTCCTTCTTGCTCTTTCACCCTAATTACTTTAGTTTGGATATCCAGTCTATTCTGAAATCTCCCCTGAGTATATGGTCTAGACATTGATAGATGGAAGAAAAAATATGTAAACCAGACTTTCAGTGGAATTCTTAATTTTTGTAAACATTACTTTCCAGGACATGTTCAATGGGGAGGTGGTTTTCACACGTCCCTTACGTTGATTAACCCTCTCTTTTGTGTCTTTATTGATGTGACTTTACAGTCTTTACTACATTTTCTCTCATGCGTGAGAAGTAAATTAAGAGGCAGAGGGCAGTTTTGAAATTTCACATCGTAAAGTCACAAAACAAAAAGAGTGCATTTATCAAAGAGAAGTGTGAAAACCGTTTCCAATTTGAATACTTGAGCATAGTAAAGCTTCATCTTTTGTTTCCAATAACATTGTTTGCTCACTTAGGGAGAAAAAAGAGAAAGAAAACATTGTGCTCACTTGACTCTCAGTTCTTTTTTGAGTAATGTCGTTACAACAGAAATGTTGAAATTCCTGTGCTGTTACACTAGTATTTTGACACTTCTATAGCCAATTGGGTAGTTCGTGTCTGACTTTCGTCTTGTGTAACTATAGGAGAAGAAATTGAGAGTTGCAGTTCTGGTTTCCAAAGCCGCAATTGAGTTCCTAAAAGGTGAGTTTATTCCACTTACTGCTAAAACTTGCCTGTAATGAAAGGTTTCTTAGACTTAACTATCTTCTGGTCTATTTGCAGGTGTACAGCCAAGCGACTATGTAGTACCTCAGGAAGTTAAAGCTGCTGGTTTTGACATTTGTGGTGATGAACTGGGATCCCTTGTTGAAGGCCGTGACCCTAAAAAGCTGGAATATCATGGTGGCGTAGCTGGCATTGCGGATAAACTCTCCACATCAACCACCACTGGTCTTTCTACCGATGGTGACTTGCTGAATTGCAGACAGGAGATTTTTGGGATCAATAAATTCACTGAAAGTCAACCGCGCAGTTTCTGGGTATATGTTTGGGAAGCACTTCAAGACATGACTCTCATGATCCTTGGCGTGTGTGCATTCGTCTCTTTGATTGTTGGCTTAGCAACAGAAGGATGGCCTAAGGGGGCTCACGATGGTCTTGGAATCGTTGCAAGCATTTTGTTGGTTGTGTTTGTCACGGCAATAAGCGATTATCGCCAATCCCTACAGTTCAGAGATTTGGACAAAGAAAAGAAAAAGATTTCGATTCAAGTTACAAGGAATGGATATCGGCAGAAGATGTCGATATACGATCTGTTGCCTGGTGATATTGTACATCTCTCCATAGGTGACCAAGTCCCAGCTGATGGGCTGTTCGTTTCAGGATTTTCTGTGGTTATTGATGAATCGAGTTTGACCGGGGAGAGTGAGCCAGTGATGGTGACTGCTGAACATCCGTTTCTTCTATCAGGAACTAAGGTCCAAGATGGATCATGCAAGATGATGATAACCACTGTTGGAATGAGAACCCAATGGGGAAAGTTGATGGCAACACTCAGCGAAGGAGGAGATGATGAGACCCCACTGCAGGTTAAGCTAAATGGTGTGGCAACGATTATCGGAAAGATAGGACTTTTCTTTGCTATTGTGACTTTTGCGGTTTTGGTGCAAAAGATGTTTTCGCGCAAGCTGCTGGAGGGCACCCAATGGAGCTGGTGTGGTGATGATGCATTAGAAATGTTGGAATACTTTGCTATTGCTGTCACCATAGTTGTTGTTGCAGTTCCTGAGGGGCTTCCTCTTGCTGTGACATTGAGCCTTGCCTTTGCCATGAAGAAAATGATGAATGATAAGGCTCTGGTCCGTCACTTGGCTGCTTGTGAGACAATGGGGTCTGCCACTACTATTTGCAGTGACAAAACTGGGACACTGACTACAAACCACATGACAGTTGTGAAAGCTTGCATTTGTATGAATATCAAGGAAGTGAGCAAATCAGGTAATACTTCTAGTCTGTGCTCTGAAATCCCAGATGCCACTGTAAAACTTCTTCTACAGTCCATATTTAATAATACTGGTGGGGAAGTTGTGGTAAACAAAGAGGGAAAACGTGAGATATTGGGATCACCGACTGATACTGCTTTGTTGGAGTTTGGATTGTCGTTGGGTGGTGATTTTCATACTGAGAGAAATGCAGCTAAACTTGTCAAAGTTGAGCCGTTCAACTCCACCAAGAAACGAATGGGGGTTGTGTTGCAGCTTCCAAATGGAGGTCTGAGAGCCCATTGCAAAGGTGCTTCTGAAATAATATTAGCTGCCTGTGACAAGGTGGTAAATTCAGATGGCGAGGTTGTTCCCCTTGATGAAGCTTCTGTTAACCATCTGAAGGTTACAATAGATCAGTTTGCTGGTGAAGCTCTGAGGACTCTGTGTCTCGCCTATGTGGAACTGGAAAATGGGTTCTCTGCAGATAATCCTATTCCTCTTTCAGGATATACTTGCATAGGTATTGTGGGTATCAAGGATCCTGTTCGTCCTGGTGTGAAGGAGTCAGTTGCACTTTGTCGCTCAGCTGGTGTTACTGTTCGTATGGTTACTGGGGACAATATAAATACTGCAAAAGCTATTGCTAGGGAATGTGGGATACTTACTGATGGGGGTATTGCCATTGAAGGTCCAGATTTTCGAGAGAAGAGTCTAGAGGAGTTGCATGAATTGATCCCCAAAATTCAGGTATTTTTTGGCTTTTAGTTTTGCATAATCATAATGTAGGAGTAAAGAAAAGGATTCCTTTGGCATGTGGCTGATAAGTTTTGTAACTTTTGTAGGTGATGGCTCGATCTTCACCTCTAGACAAACATACCTTGGTAAAGCACTTGCGAACCACATTTGGTGAAGTTGTTGCAGTGACGGGCGATGGAACAAATGATGCCCCAGCCCTTCACGAAGCAGATATTGGACTTGCAATGGGCATAGCTGGAACCGAGGTGAGCTATTAATATGATCACGCCATGTCTCAGTGATTATAATTATACTAGCAATTCAACATAAAATGATGCATTACCTAACACTGAAAGGCACGTTTCTTGGCTGGCCATTTTGACATGGGGAACCTGTTTTCATCCCATAATCGGTCCATATACTTTCATCTAAGTCAACCAAATGGTTTCTTACCTTGTGGCATTAGGAGACTTATTTGCATTCGGCTCACCTCATGTGAGTATAAATGGATGTGCTTTCTGGTATTAGTTGCTTCTCACATTTTGGTGTAGCCTTTTTAGCCCACATAACCTAATTTGCCACGAGAGCTGCATATGGCTGCATGGAGTAACTCCATTTTAGTTTTAGAAATGATTTCTACGAACTGATTATTCATTTTATACTGTAATTGTTGAAAGGTTACAGTGCAACAAGAAGTGTTCACGGCAAACAGCCGAATATAAATCTTCTTTTGTGGTCATCTGTCATTCCACTTCTTACTCTATTAAAGATTATTAGGCTCATGATCAATCTCATCCACTTACCAGGATAGAAACCCCGTTTCTCGACCTCAATTTTGTCTGTGTTCCATGGCTTTTGGCTTAGATCTTTCAATTTGCACACTTTGAATAATGAAAGTTGATTTTCCAGAAGAGAAGGCATAGAATACGTACATGTATTTGAAGTTTGGCATTTTTGTCCAAACCACATAGTGATTGTACCTTTACTATTTTCATTCCTACATATTGTGTCCGTAAAGGAGAAATTACATTGTGCAACTCATACTTTGGCATATGTTGGAAAACTATGGTTTCAAATTGGGAGAACAACCAGGATTGATGAGCCAAAACTCTATGGGGAGAAGGGGAGGTTGGGTTTGTTGTTCAAATAACAAGGGCCTTAAAATTAGCTGATTGAGCCAGGTATCATTTGTGATAGAAATATTGTAGAAAATCAGATGATGCAGACTTGCCATGCTTTCTAATTGAATTCTAAGCAATAAAATAGCGGGAAATAAACAAAACTACGGAAACTCTTGATAGAAAAATCATTGGATGCATTGTAGGACCATGAAGATAGTATTCAAAGTGAACTGATTAAACTGCATCAATTGAGATCAAGACAGGAAAATTTGGGTCGTGGAGTTTTGGTAATTCCCAATGGATATAGTAGTGTTTCCTTAGAGATGGTCACAAGCATTGAGCTATTTGAACAGAAAAGCAAAGACAGAGTGTACAAAGACAAATAGAGTGAGAAAACATATCATAAGTATTAAGATATGTGGACCAATACTAGGCCTAGAGGGACCAGGATTACAAAATAATCTTCTATACTGACATGATTTTCTTTATGCCTAGTTCTTCAACTGTTGTGAGAAAAATGCCAAATTTTTTACTAGTTTTAGTTCCTTTTATCAGGTGGCTAAGGAGAGTGCTGATGTCATAATTCTGGACGATAATTTTTCCACCATTGTGACCGTGGCCAAATGGGGTCGCTCAGTCTATGTAAACATTCAGAAATTTGTACAGTTCCAGTTGACTGTTAATGTGGTTGCGCTAATTGTTAACTTCTCTTCAGCTTGTCTAACAGGTAAGAAAGCATGCATACTTTTGACTGCTTGGTCCTTTTAGAAAAGAAAAGGGAACAGAAACCACATTTCCATATATGCTTACATTTTGATGTCAACTGTGCTTTAGGGAGCGCCCCTCTCACGGCTGTTCAGCTCTTGTGGGTTAATATGATCATGGACACGCTTGGAGCACTTGCCCTAGCAACTGAGCCACCTAATGATGAGTTAATGAAGCGACAACCCGTTGGAAGGAGAGGAAATTTCATTAGTAATGTTATGTGGAGGAATATCTTAGGGCAGTCCCTGTATCAGTTCCTGGTTATATGGTTTCTTCAGTCAAGCGGGAAAGCAATTTTTGGCCTTGATGGCAGCGGTTCCGATTTGGTCCTTAACACCCTTATTTTCAACTCGTTTGTCTTCTGTCAGGTAACTTCATAAGAACATTACTCTTTTTCCTTAAGGGCCCGTTCGGTTTCCTTGTTTATTTGTCTATTTTCTTAAGAATAAGCAATCAGCAAAGATAAGAAAGTTTTTGGTGCACACTCTAGTTGCTAATTGCTTGTTTAATGGAAACCAACAACCGTGATGGAAAATGCAAAATATGGGACTTGTGATTTTTCTTGTACTTGCTTGTTTATAACTTATAAGATATAAGCTACAGGAAGTAAACGGACCTAAATGTGTTTACTGGGATATCAAACTTACTAACCTGTTCTGATTTTGTTGTGAAGGTATTTAACGAAATTAGCTCCCGAGAGATGGAGAAGATAAATGTTTTTGAAGGCATACTGGACAATTATGTTTTTGTGTGCGTTATCAGTGCAACAGTCTTTTTCCAGATCATAATCGTTGAGTTCTTGGGTGCATTTGCAAATACAACACCGCTCACGTTGGCACAATGGTTCCTTAGCATACTCGTTGGATTCTTAGGGATGCCAGTTGCAGCAGGCTTGAAGATGATACCTGTGAATACATGACTCCTAAACTTTTAGGAAAATAAGTTGGTTTTGTCCTTATTTGAATTTTTTTTGGATTTGTTAGTTTTGCGAAAGTTTGGCGCAAAACTGACAAATGCAAAAAAAAAAAAACTCAAATGAGGACAAAACCAACTTATTTTCTTTAAAGTTTAGGAGAACTCGAGTGCTACTTTTTCAAATTAAAGCACAATCCTCTGCGACTAAACGATCATGTACAGTTTGGTACTTTTGCAATTCTAACTTGAAATACAGTGATTAGTAAGGGTGCAGAAGCAAAATCTGGTATTTGTTGATGTATTATATTAGTCTAGGCCCCATGACGCTCCCTGTAGAAGTGGAGGAGACAAACTTCTTGATCTACTTTCTGCGTTTTCTTTTATTGAATTTTGGGATTAATTCATTTGTTTTATTCCTGTTGTTTGAATTCGTTTCCATGACGCTCCCTGTAGAAGTGGCAGAGACAAACTTCTTGATCTACTTTCTGCATTTCTGATAGAGAATTTTGGGATTAATTCATTTGTTTTATTCCTATTGTTTCAATTCGTTTTATTGTGGGCAAATGGTTCTACCGTAAGAGTTAAAACTATGTTTTAACCTGAGTTCATTGATTTGGCCAATTCGGACAATCGTGTTGTCTGAATATATACATTCCATTTTAATGTGTTTGGAATTTGGCTACCAACTGGCCAGAATACCTGCAGCCTCACTAGGAAGTCGACTGTCTCTTGATCTCAGGTAGTGCTAAGCAGATGCTATGAAGTTTTGTGGTGTTATTCGATTTTATCTTAAAATCTCAGTTTTTTAAGATTCAATTTGGATGTAACATAATAGAAGTTATATTAAGACGTGCAGGAGAGTTCACGTGGTGGGTCAAGAACTGCGTTTCGGTAACCGTGAGTAATATTTGGGTTTTGTAGATTCGCTTCGTATGTAGACTTCAGGGCCTTCTTGTTTACAGTTAATGTGAGTAGAGGCTTTTGGACATCCGATTATGTGTAGGGCATTTTTGTCTACCAAGGGAAGGTACAAAATGGAGAATTTTGGTGAGAAATTCCTCGAGAACAAATAGCATACTGGGAGTGCCATTCTTTCCATTAGAACCAACATGAGGACGATCCCAGTTCCTCAATGGAGTGGCTTATGAAGAAAATGTGTCGCACAGTCGCAGACCGTCCTTTCAAGATAACCAATGGCCGATCTACTCTGTCTCCTGTTGTAATTTTGAAGCAAAGAATCAGTTCTTCCTCCAAAATGGTCCTTTCAGAAGCTTGTTGAATAGGTGAAAGAGTGATGCTTTGTGCTTATCAGCAGCCAAAAGTAGTAAAAAGGTAGTTTTCTGGAATTTTCTTAAAAGCGCGACTGTGCTTGGCAAACTGTGGATTCTGTATTTGCTTTAACATGCCCGGAAGGACAAGCTAAGGAAAAAGTTATAATACGAGTAGTAAATGTGTGGGCCATGTTAGTCATACGATAAGTAATAAATGTATTAGTGTGAGACATGTGATATCGTAAATGTGAGTAGGAATCATGTGACGTAATAAATAGCGAGATAAGTCATGTGATCTACTGTACTAATTATCCCGAAGAGTCCTAGAAGCCTCCATGAGGCCTATAGATAAGGGATTTTGGGGCAAGAGACACATCTCTTCCCTCCCCATTCTAATCATTTTCTTCAGCAACATCAAGTCCTCTTTGTGTAAACCTTTTCTTTCCTTGTTCTAGCAACTCTATTAGGCTCGTGTCTAGCTAGTATCTTGATCTTGTTTAATTTCCTGCTTCGAGGCTGTACCTCCTTCGTGGTTGTCTTATAGAACTTATGACTTGGGATGAACTATCTACAAGATTCTTTTTCATTTCTTAAGGTAAAAAAAGTTTGGGTAATGGACATTGGTGTTTGTCAAAGAGAACACAGAAAATCTGTCATTCTTTCATTTTTTGTCTCCAATTACAGAACATAGCACAAAATGGCGCCTGTTTTAATGGGATTCCCTCATAAATAGACACGTCCTTTAAAATATAGACACATCCTTGAGCAAAATATAATTGGCACAGTGGTTGTAATGACTTGATCAAATTATCACAAAACCCTCAAAAGGACCACAAAAACTCTTGATCACGTGTTTCCAAGACGAACATGCAGATTTCAGAACATAAAAAATAAAAATAAAAATAAAGTATTCAATTGTTTCTCCTAGTGAAGTTCACTCGACCCACTAGAGAGAGCCGATCGGTTCGTTAATTAGTAAATTTTAATTTGAAAACTTTGACGAGCTTAACTTGTTTATTAGGCGAGTCGATCTCTTTTTAATCATGTCAATCACGAGTTGAAATCGACCAACATGAAAAATTTAAAACAGTATAAGCTGAACAGTGGATTAGTAGTTAGTTCGAGTTTTGGTTAAAACACGAAACGAACTTGTGCTCGATTGGAGTATAATATAATCCTCTCCCTCCGCCCCTTGGAGTATAGTTTTCAGAGCTTGGCTACGAGAGTTGCTGAGTGGTAGTGACCCTTTAGCTTCCAATACGCAAGGAACGTAATGCCAATTTCCCAAGCCCTAAAATCTTTAGAGGCGTTGCAAAAAAACGAGATCGACTATCTATGGCAGAATTCAGATATATCAGAAAAGGATCTCAGCTCACTCTTCGGTTCGGTATGCCTCCACAATTGACTACCCATTTTTACTGCGTCATTTGAATGAACTTTTACTGCGACATTTGAGCAGTCATGTGGCGTTCATCACTCTGCATATTGGAGATTTTCTATCTCTATTTCTTTCAGTCAATTTTGGGAGCATCAGTGGTTGAAGGCAGGTTATATAGTTTTAGCATGGATAAACATAACATGGTATTTTGTTTAGGATAGTCCCATCATCATGATTTGCATAACTTAATGGCCTTCCTGTGGGCTTGATGCAGGCCCTTTTGTAATAATTCACTATTAGATAAACATGGACTTTGAAGCATGAAAAAACAAATTCTATAATACCAAGAGTAAAGAGATTTGCTGATAATCAATGTCAATATGAACAGAAAGAAAGCTATAGCCTTCTACGGCATTGGAATAATATATATTCTCCTGAAACTGTATTTGAACGAAACATACTATTTTATCTGTGGTAATTTCTGTTGGAGTGCAAAAACTGAAGTTGTATTTTTCCTGATTGGCGATCCATGCTGGCTTGCTTTGTGTTGAAGCTCGACTACATTTGAGTCTCTTTCATGCGATTGGATGGAACTATGCAGAGAATTGTTCTCATTCATGTTTCGATTCGACACGAGGCCCTTAGTTCTATTCTGTCTAGCTCGATCCTTCATCCTTTTCTTCATTGACAGCCAGACTTTTCTAAGGATTTTATCCTTGTTTGGTGACAATGTGAGGCTCCTCTTTCAGCTATTTGCACTTCCTTACAACCCTACTCCTTTGATTAAGCTATAAATGAAAGAATGTAAACTAGCCATGAGACTGCATCAACGAAAATCCTTCTGAAACTGTGGGAATATATCTCTACCAACTAACACGACTATCTACGCGAGAAATTTGAGCTCTTCATATTGGCTTATTCTCATGGTGACGAGCTTTCCTCATCCGAACTGCTATAGCGTCTCACATTGTGTCTGTTTAGGACAGGCAATGATGCATTTGCAGGTATCCGGAAGGATCTACTGGCCCCTACTACTGTATGATCCTGCAGCCTCCCTACTTCCTTGCACACATTATCCAATATGGAGAGAAAGTCTCTCACAATCATAAAGATCCTAAGAGGATGGGCCTCTTCTTTAGCAGTATTGCCATGGAAATATTCAGTGACCTCTTTCACTAAGGATAAGGCCTTTTTTTCCTCTGCCTTTATCCTTGTAATTCCCTCATCAGCCTCTTTACGAAACGTTTTCATCGATTGGAAGAATTTCCCTTGCATATCTGGCTTCTCATATTCCAAAACCACTCTTACTTTTTCAAGCCCTATTTCAAGCTTCGACAAGTAGCTGCTCAAAACTGCTGAATCCATCCCTGCTGCTTTTTTGACATTTCCCAGTTCCCTGCTTAAACCAGAGACAACTAGCAATCCTTGTTTCTTAAAATCGTCCTCCTTAGTTTTGGAATTGATTTTATTTGGGAGGTCTTCAGTTGTAGGATCAGAACCTGCACCTTCTGATCTGATAATCTCCTGGACCACAAAGTGGAGTAAAGTCGTTTTCCCATCTGTCCCCTTAATATCTGCTAGTTTTAAAAGTGTTTCGAGCTTGAAGGCTCTTGCATCACCACGGTTGGTGCCAACATTCATTCTGTTTCCTGTCCTGAGAACTGCTTCCAGGAGTTTTAGGAATAGCCTACTGCTCTTCAATTCCGCACATGCTTCCTGTCAAGTGTCATATATCATGAGCTACATATAAGGGAAAATTCCTACAGCATAATAAAATATCATGTTTAGAAGTTTTTAGAGATTGCAGAATAAGATAAATAACAAATTCCATGGGAAAAATTCTAGAGGTCAGTTTCTGGGAAAACATAGAGTGGAAGAAACAAGGCACTTTGATTGCAGAAACTTTATTAGTTTTCTGATTTCAGCAAAAGAAATGAATTTCGATGCAAAATTACCTCTAGTGTTTGAAAGGTCTTCCTCAAGTACTTGATTTCTGTATCAAAGTTTGCTCTGTATAGCATGGCTTCAACTCTTTTAAAGGCAAATGGTATGTCAAGTATTGTCTTCAGAAATCTCTCTGCAGACCCTAATTTTGTGATGTCACCTTTGTATTCTCTCAGTTTTATCTCTTCTTCTTTTGTTGGAGCCATCTTCACCAAAGTTTCCAAAAGCTCAACTCCCAAGCCTTCTAGAGTGCCTGTTGCAAGCATATACAGCATTTGAAGATCAAAATTCAAATTTCATGAGCATCTTATTTTCTTCTACTGCTGCTTTTACATTCTTATTTGGGCTGGTTAAATATCTATGTATTGGCAGCAATCATAATTATACTGTGTCTGGAAGTGCTGATAACGTTGGTAGCTGTTTTTGGAAGAGTGCGACTGCACCATGCCGGTTTATTAGCACAATTTATTTCTGGATTAGTTTCCTACAGTTTACTCCATTTGCAAAAAGAAGTATTTCTTTGGTAGCAACTAAGATGAAAACATACAAAACATACTCTATGGCCTATGCTATGTGTACTATGAGCCTGTAGGATTAATGACATTAGAAAGAATAATTCGAATAGAGGGATTGAATATGTGTAACGTATAAGTTTAGAGAACACTCAAGGAAAATAGCAGAAGGGAAATAATTGAAACAACAGTAAAGGAGGAAATACAAGATAATTGAGGGATAGTTCTATTCACAGAGTCACCTTCATCGTTACTAGTTCCAGCTGGATACAAACGTGCACATTGTGCCAGTGTGAAACTAATCTGACTTGGATTTGAGAGACCCTTTGAAAAATACTTGTGGCTAGAATATCGTCCAACTTGTATTACCATTACCATTACCAATATCGTCCAACTTGTATTACCATTACCATTACCAATAATTGAACAACTGATTCTTAACAGTTTTCCAATTACATGTTTCCAGAATGTACTTCTATTATGCTTGAAAGCGTCTAGTTTAGGATCATAATGGTCATTACTGTTTTGCATCTGAAAGAAGTAGGATCTAGTTTGGAACAACGTTGTGGATACTTTTGTAAGAGTATTTTGCCTAAGTTCCATTTTTTTCCCCCCAGTTTTGGCACCCAGAACCATGCTTACTTCATAAATGAATATTACCATACGCTAGGGTGCCTTTATGCACTGCCAAGGAGCCTATCTGGTTAAGCCGCTCAGCAAGCAAATTTATTGTTGCATCAAATGCTGATTGTCGAGGTCATGGCTCGCTTCCAAGTTTAAGACCCGAGGATTCAGCAGATACTATGTAGCTCTTCACCAGGTACATGATGATGAATATAGGGCAAAAAGTTAACTGGAAAGGCCGAAGGGAATATAAACACAAAATAGTTTTTAGGCACATGGGGAGAAGATGAGGACAACTGTTAGGTGCTATAGACTAAAGAGAACCTATAAGAGTGTCCAAGGTGCAATGATATGGTCCGACACTAATTCTACACAATGAAGTGAGGAACTTTGGACTTCTTCTCCTTCATGAAATGGCTGGTTCATGGGGAACTCATTGATTGATCCAGTACCTCATGATGTGAACATGTTTTTGACATGGAATCTGCTTTTAGTCAGAGACTGAAGCATTACAAGCGTATGTAGCTGGGAGAAGAACTTAATTCCTAAGTTGATATTCTAACATGAGATGATGAGGAGATAGATGCAATATATATAACATGTATGTTATAGTGTGATGACTCATTAACGAAGAGAGTGAATAATCAAGTGGAAGAAGAAAAATCCCATATGGTGATGAATGAAATTCGGTCTCTTATATTCTCTTTTTTAAGGATGATAAGCTATATTTTCTAAAGGCCCTGGGGTCCCTCAATGTTTTGAAAATGAAGACTTCTGGTTAACAGGGGCACCCCACAACTGAAATTTTGTTGTCTTTGTTCAATTTGTCTTGTCTATTTAAGTCCAAGTTCTTCTATTTTCACGAGAGCACAAGAACTGGACATGCAGAAACGCTTCAATTCTGGATCAAGGCTAATTTAATATTCTGAAACGCTTCAATTCCAATGTATGCAAGGCAAAACCCCTTGACGCGATTCATTAGGATGCTATGCTGGGATATTCTGGGGTCGAACTGATAGTCTACCATTGACATCTCTCGTAGTAATCTAAACACACTAACCTGCAAATACTACCTGTGCCAAAACAAAAGATGCTATGCTACAAGTTAGGAACTAAAGACTCTTAACCTTGTGTTTCCCTCTACCCAAATCCCTTGCATCAACAAGAAAGGAACTTGTTTTACTTTGCTCATTGCTCTCTCTCCTTTTGTTTCTAATGGTGAATCCTCCTACAAAACAGGACTCCGCATTACAACTCAGGCATGGTAAAGTAACAACGTACCGTCTAGAAGTGCTTCAGACACCTCATCTCTCGTCACATTCAGTGCTCGCAAAAGAATAGCAATGTTCTGCGACTTCTTTGTGTCTAACACTCTGTTTTCATGCTCAACAGGAGGGAATACTGATCTTCTAGTCACCTCTTTCGGAGCTGAATTCGCTGAATTACATCCAAAAAGACTCTCCATCATGTCCTCATTCAATCTACAAACATTCCAACAATTGTCTCTAAGAAAACAGGCAGCAGTGGTACACCGCAGTTAGAACTTGTTATAAAGATGTAACACTAGTATACTTACTGAAAGGAGCTCGACTTCAGCTGGTCCCACACCGTTGCTCGGCCGGAGGTGGCCCGGACTTTGTCCCAATGCAGAGGCTTCAACTTGGGTCTCGATCCATCAGCATCATCACCATCACCTCTCTCCAGAGGCTTCAACTTGGGTCTCGATCCCTCAGCATCATCACCATCACCTCTCTCCAAAGAACCGGCACCTTCACTCTTACCAACTTCTTCAACAGTCCTTGTTTTCTCAACGCCATAATTCGCTTTCGAGTTTTGAATCCTCGCTATTGACTTTCTCAATTCTTGCAGATGTACCAAGGGTACACCTGTTTCCGACCCTCCTGCTTTCCGCTGCGAAGAGAGTGGAATCCGATGTGGCAGTGGCGGTGGGGGTGGAGGCGGAGGCGGCGGTGGTGGGATTTTAGAAGTTTGCCCAGATTGGCTTGTGATCGCCTGAAGACGTGCCATGTTAGGTGGCGGTGGCGGCGGAGCGAATTTCGGTCTTTTGGGAGAAAATGAAGTTGGTGTACCGTACGTGATTTGGGTCAATGGCTGAGCAGGCCGCGCTGGTGGCAGCGGTGGAGGAGGGGTAGGCTGCGGCGAGGATGATTGAAAAAGCCTCGACTTGGGTGAAGTTCTCTTAGAGTGAGGAACAACACAATTAGTATTAGTGTTGTTGCTCTTATAGCTCCACCGTGAACCGGACGTGAAAGACCCTTCGTCGTTGCTCACGACGGAGACGGAGGAGCCTTGCGGCGTGTAGAACACCGTCTCCTCCTGACTCTCCTCGTCCGATGATGATGATGACATCGGAGGAGGAGAGTGCAACGTCGGGAGAAGAGGAGGCTGTTTTGGCAACGGCGGAAGTGGCTGGAGGTCAGGACTCGGCCTATACCAATCCGATGATCTCTTCACTGACCTCAACTTCCTGTACGGCGACGACACTCCGTTTTCTCCGTCTTTCTCCACACTCAACGCCGTCCGGTTCGACGGTTCAACCGTCCCGATGTAGAGAAAGGTCGACGGCGGCGGCGGGGTTGATGAATCTTGAACCCTCTGCGAATCGTCTCCCACAAGCTTTCGCGATTCATCGTGGGTTTTCGCTTTGTGCTTGTATACGAAGAATGCCAATGCCGACACCATCCCAAGCGTGACGATCCCAACTGATATCGCAATGGCAACTTTCTTGGTGGGCTTTGTGGGTTGTGCGGCAATTGAACTTGCCGAGGCATTGGCGGCGGGCGGTGGCGGCGGTTGTTGGATTGGAGCCGGGTCTGACCCGTTGGGTAACTCGGGGAAGAATGGCTCGTCGGGATTGGGGAATCCGGGCGCGGCCGGTGTCGGGGGTGGTGGTGGTGGTGGTGGGTCGGCGGCCGGAGGTGGTGCGGTGCTGTCTGGAAAGAGAGGTTGGTGGAGAATTCTTCTGGGGTTGTTTTGTTGTTGGCCAGTGAAATCTTGAATTGTTGTGGGGGTTGGAGAGGCTGTGGTGGGGTGTGGTGGGACTGCTGTGAAGGACACGAGCAATGAAAGGAGAATGAAAAAGTGGTTCATATGATGATCAGTTCTCATGGTCCTGGTTTTTCTGTCTGGGTTTTTGATCTTGTGTTTCTTTCTTTCACCCAATTCATCTCTGGGTTTTTGTTGGTTTGCAGAGTTCTCCAATTCTCCTGAGAGAGAGAGAGAGAGAGAGTCTAGTGAGATACATAAAGGAAGCTTCTTTCTGCTGCAAGATCTGGATGCTCTGGTGGATGACATCAGCAGGAGCCGCATTTCCTTTTTCTTTTGTTTTAAGGAAAAATGATACTACTGTATTGTATTTGTGGGAGCTTCTTTTATAAGTTCCTTTAATTCGTTCTTCTTTGGATATTTATACTCTTTTGTCCTAATTAATTTGTCCAATCTTGACGTACTATCTTTCAAAAAAGTACCCATATTTACAATCTACTATAATATGTTTTTTACTCCCTTCGTACCGCATAGATGGTCCAAAGATGTGCAATTTTACAGATAGAAAAATAAACTATTTTTGTGCTTAATATGTTAAGTTTTTTACACCAAATTAAAGATTCACTTTTATATCAAGAGATAATTAAAAAAAAATTATGCTCGGCAATGTTTATTTTTTAATTTAAAAATTACACGTCTTTTCATAGTGTCTTTGCCAGACGGGAGAAGTATGAGTTTAAAGATTATCTTGTAGAAATAATTAAGACTTGTCAAACAAGGTTCCTATTACATATAAAAACTATTATCAATTGAAAAATATCAAAAAATTTTAAAATGCCCCCAAAAAGTTAAGTGTCCTAAACACATGTTCAAATATTTAAATCATATGCATATTTATACTAGGTCTTAATTTACGATGATGTAAGAAGCAAGAACATCTTTACATATATTTTTTTGGCTATTGCTTGAACTCATCCCCACATGTTCTCTCTCTCCCCAACCCCCCTATTCTCTCTCACACCCACACACACACATTTGAACAGAATATTGATTGATACCCAAATAACTGTTTATTTTCGATCCTTACCCTTTTTTTTTATCAAAAGAGATATCCAGCCACATAACCGCTGGTAACCTTGTCTTTTTTCCCTTTAGTACAGTATTGATCTTAGGAAAGGCTAACTTGGCAGCGAGCATCTACTTTTCACCGGTGCTTTTAAGGAGAAGTGGACAATGATGGCCATGCAAGTGGCAAGCATTGCAAGACCACGTTCATGTCCTTTTTCGTCCAATTATTTTGAGAAGTTTTTGAGTGCAAATAGGGTTATAGTCCACGTGGTACGAGCGCGCATCCGAGCCGTCTAAATGTGCTTTGAGCAGTCAAGATTTTAGAGAGAGAGAAATATGAGAGAGAATCGGCTAAGAGAGAGAAAGTGTTCAGATCTTAACCATCCAAAACACGGTTGGGCGACTCTGATACGGACTGGATATCGCCACGTGATACTCAATTTGCACCCAAAAAGAAAAAAACTTGTCAATTATCTTACACAAGTACTCTTACACAAGGAAATAGAAAAGACTTCCGTTACAACCAATGGTTTCGGACCTTTCGGTTGTGGCCTTCGGGGGACCATTACCAATATCATATTCAGTGCCGTCACCCAATTTTTGTATTTATTCTTCATGTGTAAATGTAGTTCGGTCTTAATCAGCGTGGAATAATTTTCCTTTTTGGTAGAAGCATCACAATTTTGATTATCTTTTTTTCCCAATGGCTCAACATCTATAATATGAGAAGCCAAGTTTGTCAAATTAGTATTTTCATTTGCCTCCCCAGTGGAGGCTTGAGTTCGAGCCCCACGAGGGCACGACTGGTGTCCAGGGTTATAGATAGCCTCTGAACTCCTTGTGAACTAACATTCTAACTATTAACTGCCCCAGATCACACTGATATATAAACAAGCAAATTATCAATCTCATCTCATTACTAATCCTAATTCTAATCTCATCTCATTACGAATCTCATCCATCTATCACTGTTATCAAACTATAAATAGTGCAATTAGTTTTGGTTTAAGTACACATACCCATTACTTCAAAAGAGGAGTTAATGACAAAAAAAATAGCTATATAATGACCCAAAAATACGTACCTAAAGAGGAAAGACAAATTAGTTTGAATTATTTTTGTCTTTAGTGGTTAAGATTTTGGCAAATTTTAGCTATTTCAGGGCGTATAATTAATTTAGGAAAAAGATAACGCAAAGCTAACAAAATAAATAAATAAATAAATAAAGACACTTCACTCCATTTAAGACAAATATAATAAGCTCTAAATACTCATTTTTCTTGCCTGCATCACTTGTCGGTGGTTGGTACTCATTCTTTTTGTTTAGTTTTTTTTTAATACAGAGAGTCCGAGCCAGTTTGTCCGTACCTTGAGCTAATCTCTACAGTCCTTCTTACAGCCGTTTACAGTCCCTCCCACAGACATTTCATACGCTTACGTGTGGAAGTGACGTGACTCCAACTCTCCAAGAATTATTGACAATGAAAATTGAACTTGAGACCTTAATTATTGGTATTCATTCATATTCTTGTAAATTTAGTAAAGGAAAAAAAGAAAATGTGGCCATTGTCAAACTTTAACGTTTTCCACTTATGCTTTCTTTCTCTTTGGTGGGATCTACCGACACCCCCTCTCTCTCTCTCTCTCTCTCTCTCTCTCTCTCTCTCTCTCTCTCTCTCTCTCTCTCCCTC
>JAOTQK010000023.1:8466400-8482817 GCA_025642025.1 Rhododendron ferrugineum
TTTAGGGTTTCGTAACCGCTTGCATGGTGAGCTGGCACCTTCACGTGCCCCCATCATTATCTCTGATAACCGTTCGGGTGACGTCACTGGTCGTCACCGAGATCACAGCTGTTCTAGTCACGTGGGTGAGCTGGAGTTTTGGCCTATCACGTCCGTTCAAGGCCGAACGTGATATCCGAACGTCGATGGGTCGGTAAGCCGAGACTCGAACTGTCACAGCACGTTTGAACGTAGTGATGTAAGACCGTCGGCACAGCCGAGGCACAGGGATGGACCTTTACTCGTCCGTCGGCATAGCCGAGGCCCAACAGTCGTGCTTCGCAGATGGGACCGAACGTCTTGAAGCTTAGAATAGACTCGGCATAGACCGAGCCGGTTAACTCGGCCTGCTACAGTATGAACTCTACTATAATCAAAATTCCTTTTGAGTTTAAATGTTCATGGAGTTTCTCAATTTTGCATTTGATACAGGACCTACTGATGGCCTCATCGAATGAGTATGAGTGAAAGTTTTGGAATGCAGTTTGAAGCTATTGTTGACAACGTTCGTGCTTGTTATTTTTGCCAAGTCATATGAAAGTTGTCACTATGGACAGTATTTTGGTTTCAGTGTTAAGAATGGCAGTAATGCTTCTTTTGAACATGCACCTAGTTTATTTTGTCTGATCACAGTTGGTGCTCTTTTGTAATGGCTACATTCACTAATACTCTTTTGTAATGCTTGTGTTACTCATTTTCGTGAGTTGGATGAAATACTCTTTATTTAGTTTTAGGGCTCTCTTGGGATGTTCATTGAAAGGTCTTAGAGCTAAAAATCTATTATGACCATCTAGTATAAAATGATCAGAAAAATAAGATCTTAACACTGGTTCAAATAGATTGAAAATTAAAACACTTAATTTTTTAATTATATTTTTTAATATATAAATGTTGAAAAAAAATAAGTGTTTCAATTTTCAATTCGTTTGAATCGGTGCGAAGATCTTATTTTTCTTATCATTTCATCTTAAATGGTCATAATGAAATTTTGACTCTAAGACTTTTTAATGAATACCCTAAGAGAGACCTAAAACTAAATAAGGAACCTTAGGGTTCTCGTTGAAAGATTTTAAAGCCAAAAATTCATTATGACAATTGAAGATAAAATGATAAAAAAATCAAGATCTTTGCACCGATTCAACCAGATTGAAAATCGAAACACTTAAATAATATTAAATAAATAAAAGAGAAAAAAGATATAAAGATTATTAAGTAAATAAAGGAGAAATAAGAGAAAATGGGGTTGGAGTATTTCTGGGCGCAGGCTGCGGGGTATTTTCGGAAGAGGGGGTGGGGTCGGGGGTGTGTGTGTGTCAGGAGGGGGGGAAAACAATTTGCTTTGGGTATTAGTCCCCTTTTCCTGCTGTTTTGTATACTGGTTTGCATAGTAACCAATGTCCAACTATAGTTTAGTTGGAGGGTTAGGACAAAGGTGGGTTGCACCACTTTTGACAGAGGTGTCTCGTTCTTATTGATTGGAAGGAATTTGGATGTACACAGACCCTCTCGTGTCCAATTTAATCTCTTAAAAGATCTGGTGGAGATGCTTTGAAGTTTGAATCCCCACTTTCTTTAGCCAAAAGGCCATGGCATTTTATGATCATTATGGCTTTGATATAATGGTTTCTTCTAAAATGTCAATTAATTCGTAATCTTGTAATCAAAATAACGCCAACAAATACATACATAAACCCAGAAAGGTTGCCATTCCTATTGCGTTTGGTATTAGTAATCCATTATTCATACTTGTATATACTTGTATTTAGCTGAAAAATGATAGCTTAATGCGCCATAGCAATTGCACATCAAAAGGAAATAAATGAGTTCACTTACGTACTCCATTGTTTTAGTTTGCAACCTATCGCAAAAGGTTGTTCACCTACTCTTTAAACCAACAAATACTACTTCGTCTGACTCCAATTTAAAGACACCAATGGGCTATAATTTAGGTCCAAAGAAACACAAAAAGTAGTCAACATTTTCACGGACCCGGGGGCTCTGCTGCACAGCAGCCCCTACCCACACGATTAAAACAGCAGCATTTTGGTTTTAAAAAAAAAAATTCTTACCATCAATTTGCAATCATATGTAGCAGAAACATAATTATGAGAGCCTTAAAGATAAAATTTGATTATGTCTCTTTAGAATAATATGATCTTCACACCCATTCAAACGGATTAAAAATTAGAGTACATAATTTTTTAACCATAGTTTTTTAGTAATATATAAACGGTCTCAAAAAATTAAGTGCTCAAATTTTCACTCCGTTTGAATCGGTGCAAAAATTTTATTATTTTTATCATATTATTCTAAAGGGTCATAATTCATTTTTATCTCTAGTGCTCTCATATTAAGTATATGTTCTTTATTTAGAACCTTGTGGAGCAGAAATGTGATTATGAGAGCCCTATAAACAAAAATTAATTATGACCCTTTAAAATAATATGATAAAAATAACAAGATTTTTGCACTGATTCAAACAGAGTGAAAATTTGAGCACTTAATACCGTTTATATACTTAAAAATATGGTTAAAAAATTAAGTGCTCCAATTTTTAATCCGTTTGAACTGGTATGAAGATCTTATTATTCTGATTATATTATTCTAAAGAGACATAATCAAATTTTGTCTCTAGGGCTCTCATAATCACATTTCTGCTCTATAGGTTGTAAATTTTTGATAAAGTTTTTTTTTAAACCAAAACATTGCCGTTTTAGTCGTGTGGGTAGGGGCTGCTGTGCCCACGAGGCAGCAGAGCCCCCGGGTCCCATTTTCACATGCTTTCATACGTCTTTAAAAACTTGATTTTCAATTCATCATCAAGCGATGATCCTGTTGCGAATTTACAAAATACTACTGTAGTAAATTAAAGACTAGACAGCTCGCTCTTTTTTTTATAATATAAACTTTTTGATAAACATACACACGGCTTGTTTTCCGTTTTGAAAAATCTCAGGCCAGCCGAAAATCTCAAGCCAGCCCTAGTTCTGTTAAGAAAATAGAATCCCACATTGTTTGAGAGTGGAATAAGTGATCACTTAATAAATTTGGGACCTCTCCACCCATTGCTAATTAATTTTTGAAAAATTTTCTTGGCCTACTTGACGTCCACGATTGCAGTCATTGCACAACCCTTTGAGTCATCGAGTTTCTCTATATATATACTTACGAGGGAGAGAAGTTTATCCTATGCTACATTTCAATTTAACATAACTATACAGCAAATATGAAGTTTCTTTTACTGCTAGTGGTTGTTCTGTGTTTCGGCCAAGTGTCAGTGGCATCAGTGGTAAAAGAAAAAACTTACATAGTCCACATGGCGAAATCCCAAATGCCGTCGAGTTTCCGCCACCACACTCTGTGGTACCGATCATCTCTCAAATCAGTGTCCAACT
This sequence comes from Rhododendron ferrugineum, assembly GCA_025642025.1. Lineage (NCBI taxonomy): Eukaryota > Viridiplantae > Streptophyta > Magnoliopsida > Ericales > Ericaceae > Rhododendron > Rhododendron ferrugineum. The sequence goes on from JAOTQK010000023.1 coordinate 8,469,835, forward strand.
CAGCCGAGATGCTCTACAAGTACAACAATGTTGTGCATGGGTTCTCGACGAGGTTGACACCGGACGAAGCCCAATCGATGAAAACACAACCCGGGGTTGTCTCCGTGTTGGAGGAAGTGAAGTACGAGCTTCAAACGACTCGGACGCCTGAGTTCCTCGGCCTTTACCAGAGCGCTGATTTGTTCCCCGGGTCTGACTCGGTGAGTGATGTTATCATCGGAGTGTTGGATACCGGCGTCTGGCCAGAGAGCAAGAGCTTCGACGACAGCGGAATGGGGCCTGTTCCCAGTAGTTGGAAGGGGGTATGTGAGTCTGGCACCAATTTCACTTCATCCAACTGTAATCGCAAGCTGATTGGAGCAAGGTATGAATCACAGAAAATTAAAAGTCTTGCATTCTATTTGTCTCGAGTTGTAGTAATAGCTTTTCACTTTTCTAAAGTGTTTTCAAAGTTCGATTCATACTCACTCCGTCCCAAAATGTTTGTCCGGTCCGTAAAACGGAATGTTAAAAATAATGTAATTTTTTTAAGAAAAAATTCAAACTTTTTTCACAAATTAAAAATACTCATTGTATTATTTTTAACACTCCGTTTTGTGAACCAGACAAGTATTTTAGGACGAAGGAAGTATTTGTTTACTTTTCTGATACTCACTTCGAGCTTACTCAAAAAGTTGATGCATTTTTAACTACGTGATGCATCTACAATAGGTATTTCTCTAAAGGCTATGAAGTCTTTATTGGCCCAATCAACGAAACACTGCAATCAAAATCACCACGAGACGACATCGGTCACGGGACGCACACGTCAACCACAGCAGCCGGCTCATCCGTCGCCGGTGTCAGCCTATTCGGCTATGCCCCCGGAACCGCGCGGGGAATGGCCTCGCGTGCGAGGGTCGCAGTGTACAAGGTGTGCTGGCTCCTCGGCTGCCTCGCCTCCGACATATTAGCAGGGATGGACAAAGCCATCGATGAGAGGGTCGATGTCATCTCCCTATCTATCGGTGCCTTTGCGGTTCCGTATTACATAGACACGATTGCAATCGGAGCCTTCGCCGCAATGGAGAACGGAATATTCGTCTCTTGCGCTGCCGGTAACTTGGGTCCCTATCCAGCTACTGTCCTCAACGTCGCGCCGTGGATCACCACCGTCGGTGCTGGTACCTTGGACCGTGATTCCCCGGCATACGTTAGTCTCGGAAACGGAGTGAACTTCTTCGGTGCGTCACTCTACAAAGGTCCCTCGTTGCCGAAGAACATGCTACCCTTCGTTTACGCTGGAAACGTGAGTAATTGGATGGACGGAAATCTTTGTGGAGTGGGCTCCTTGATGCCTGAAAAAGTTCGTGGTAAAATTGTGCTTTGTGAAGGTTGGATACTTAACAGGGCAGAGAGTGGGATGGTGGTGAAAGAAGCTGGTGGGTTTGGGATGGTTTTTGTCAACTTGGTGGCTGACACGAGGGAACAAATAGCAATAGCCGATCAACTGCCGGCTACGACGGTGGGAAAGACGGCCGGCGACAAAATAAAGAGTTACCTGTTTTCAGATCCCAATCCGAGGGCCACGATTGTTTTCGAGGGAACTGAACTGGGGATCGAACCGTCACCTGTAGTTGCGGGATTCAGTTCAAGGGGCCCGAACCCGATTACGCCGGAAGTACTCAAGCCTGACCTGATGGCGCCCGGTGTTAACATCATAGCGGGTTGGTCGGGCAAGGTGGGACCCACTCAGGCTGCGTCGGACGATAGGCGCGTGGAGTTCAGCATAATCTCTGGCACTTCGATGGCGTGCGCCCATGTTAGTGGCCTCGCCGCGTTGCTCAAGGGGGCCCACCCGCAGTGGAGCCCCGCTGCAATTCGCTCGGCCCTAATGACCACTGCATACACGACGTACAAAGACGGCCAACCCTTTTTAGATAGTGCCGATGAAAAGCCGTCTACGCCATTCGGTCACGGCGCTGGGCAAGTTGACCCTGTAAAAGCTCTCGACCCTGGACTCGTCTACGATTTGGACGTTCATGATTACTTGAGCTTCCTATGTGCCTTAAATTTCACCGCATCGGAGATTAACACAATAACCAGGAGTAATAACTTCACTTGTGACCCAAAAGTCAAATACAGTGTTGCTAATGTCAACTATCCTTCCTTCGCTGTACCTCTCCAAAGTGGTGGTGGCAACGGGTCTACAATACTGAAATATACAAGAACACTTACGAATGTTGGACCAGCAGCGACCTACAATGTGTCTGTTAATATGCAAAATGAGTCGGTTAAGGTTATGGTCGAGCCGAGTTCGTTGACTTTTAGTCAAGTGAATGATAAGCAGTCGTATACGGTGCAGTTTACTGTTAGTTCGCTGCCAATATTGAAATCATTTAGCTATGGAAGTATCGAGTGGGGTGACGGAAAGCACGTTGTTAAAAGTTCGATTGTGATTAGCTGGAGATGATCAATTGGAGTAGGAAAGGGAATGTGAGGTTGGTGCTTAATTTGCTCCCTCGAACAAAGAGGCATTGATCGATGTTTTTTTAAGCTATCGTTCTAATTAACGTTTATAAACCTTTATCTTGTACTTCATATATGTGTTCCTTTCCAACAATCCATGTTGAAGAGTCATCAACACTGACAGATCGAATGCAGCTTCTCTTTGATTGATTTCAAATTCAAGTGGTCCTAGCCTTTAGAAGATTTGAGCTACTAGGGGTGTCCCAGCAAAGCAGGGTTGTAACAAAACAATAATTCCATGGCAGGAGACTGAATTTTTTCGTATCTTGGTTGTACTTTCGAGTTATGTCGATGCGAATTGTGGACAAAAAATGTATATGCCTTGTTGGGATGTTATGTAGCTCAATGTATGAATCGTATTGAAAGATTTTGAAATTTCCCACCCTGAAGTTGTCTTGGTTAGCTATGTGGTTTTTTAAAAATTTGTTTGGTTGTATATAGACTAGAAATTGCCCGTGCCTGAAGGCACGACACAACGCATTTTGGAAACAAGTAAAATGAATTATTGTTATCTACTATTGACCACTCCCGCCAACGAAACAAGTTTTTCCGAGAAGTCTTAACCAAATAAGGTTCATTCAGTGTATCTGACTTGTGTATATCTAGCTTAGCGCTCAACTATTCTGAAAAGCCATTCACATTGCAATCGCCTACGCCTTTATATACAAATGAAACGCATTTTGCACCATACCCAACAAACAAACTCAACTTCTCTAAATAAATTCATATGAGCTTCAATCCAAAACTATCTGCTCTCGAGAATATAGATAACCAAAAACCGAAGATGAAGCAAAAACTTTTTTCCAAGCATTTTTTAAAATGCAGGTAAAGACCTCGCCGAAATGGAGTATCTTGCCAGCCTAGGACTCATTCCTGGGGTTTTGCTAACTGCCACAATGACAAAAACGCAGCTAATTTTGACTGGCTTTTAAAAATGCAAGAAATTTTTTCCGACACCGTTTTTGCCTTTTCGGCGTTGTTCAGGCCTTTGCGTCGAGAAAACTCTGTTTTCTTGTAGTAGAAAGACTCTTTTGGGGTATGATCAATTATGGTTAGATTAGGTGAGGTGGGGTAGGGTAGTGATGTGCTTATTTGTTGCATATATTATTTTGAGCAAGTTATAATTTTAGTTAACTTATTTTGTAAATTTATTGGATGCTGCTAGCGTTGGTTCTGTTTCATGCATCATTCGATTTTTTTTTTTTCACGATTTCACACTTTACTCTACGGTCATTATATATATTTTTTTGTTCAAAGAAAACTATTATTGGGGTGGCTTTACTGGCATAATCCTATTTTGCGAATATATTGCTTAGTTATTTATCAAAGAAAATAACCATGCCATTTCAAAACATAGAAGACTTTGTGCACGCTACCGTACATCGCATGGGTCGTCGCTTTTTTTGTGTGTGTGGAAAATTTCATTCAGAAAAGTCAAATGACAGTAGCATGATTTCCTTCTCCTCTTGTTGTACCCCACGCGCGTCCTGGTGAGACAAGAGTGATGTTGACAGATTGAAACTTTCTTTCCTTCCCCCACGTGCTCTCTCTCTCTCTCTCTCTTTTTTAATTTTTTTTTTTGATCCTCCCTCTTTTTTAATTTAAAAGCATAAAATCTTATAATCTTTATAACTTTTTTTCTACAATTTTTTTTTTTAAGTTTTATATATTTGAAGTCTAACCAAAGATATCTAAATTATGAGACCAATATTAAGTATAAAGTTTTTATTTTTCAGTGTCCATTTTATTTTTTCAATTAATTTTTAATTAACACTATTTTTTTCAATTATATTGTTAATTAAAACTAATTTTTTCAATTAAATATTAATTAACACTGTTAGTTGTGAATTTTATATTGTTAATGTAATACGAGTACTGTTATACTAAACTTTACACTATTAATTCTGAATGAAGTTTAACATAGAAAATAATTATAGCTCTTAGAATAGACGATTCATTTGTTCATAGACAATAGTAGTTGAAATCGATAAAATTTTAAAATATAAAGTTTAATACAAAAAATACAAAATACACATTGAAAAATTAAATTTTATTTTTACTTAATTTTATACTATTCAATATGATTTCATTGTTTGATCTCTACTAATAGATTTCAAATGTATAATTTTTACAAAAAAATACTCCAATAATGTTGCATAAAATTATAAACATTTCTAGATTTATTGAAAATAAAAGACGGAGAGAGAATAGAGAAAAAAGGGGAGATACTAGGGGCACAACAATTTGTCATACCTCAACTACACCCCTTTCATATACATGTGAGTCTCTAGCATTTATTGTAAAATTTCTACACATTTATTAATATGTCCCTAGCATTTTCCGAAAAAAAATGGACATAAGATAGAGGAGGGAGAGTGAGTGTATGTAGAGAGAGAGGGGAGAGAAGCAGGGGGCGTTCTGCTTTCTTTTTAAATATTCTTTTTTAAAAAAAATGTAATTTCAAGTTCAAATATAATGAAAATGGAAAATAATTTTTCAATTTTTTTTGCACCGTTTAAAAAATCTCAATAAAATCTATCAAACAAAATTCATATTGATAGGAAAATTATTTGTGCAAATACATGATTTTTGAGTTTGAAATTACCTTCATTTCTTACAAATTCTTTTTCTAAGAAAGCGGAACGCACCCGCAGTCTGTGTGTGTCAAGAGAGAGAGAAAAACATAGAATGAAAGTGACGTGGTTTACATGCGTTGGACCATTTGGCCATTAAATACTGCGCACATGGGTAGAGAAATTGACAAGCGCGGGTATAATTTGTAGAGAGGACCTACACAACATTGTACTTTTAGGAGGAGGATTTGAAGAAGGGCTATGAAATTGAAAGTTGGGAGGAGGAGGACCTATAATTTGTAGAGAGGACCTACACAACAAAGCTAAATTTCTCTCCAATTTATTAATGGGGTTCTTTTGCTTTTAGGACTGAACTAAAATGGCGGTGGCTGTTTAGGTCATAATTCTGAATTGGCTATTCAGCTAGTAAAGTGCTACAGCCCAAGGGGCCTAAAGTGGCCCGAGCTGCACCACCCAGTCCAAAACACTTCAATGGTCCAAAAAAGTGGCAACCATTGAAAAACTACTACTCCACTAGATTCCTTTCACAACCATTTGGCGTCCTAAATACTCCATTTCACAATTTTAACTAATTATGTTTTGGTTCCCCAAAAAAAAATATAAGAAGATATTTTAACTAATTGTAGGACTAATTTTTTTTTTTCACTAATGGATATCTAAACAAACCCAATCAATCCAGTCGGTACATACAATTTTTTTTTTTTCCAAAAGATATTCTTGGGTTAAAAAGGTGTACCATGGAGTTTCTCCACCACAAATCTCCTGATTAATATGTACTGGTAATCAGCTCTAAATAAATTCACTTTATTTATTTGGTTATTTCTTTGTATTTTATTTTTCCTAAAACAGTTTTTGATTTTTTTTTTGAAAGGCAAAAAAAAAAAATTTAATCTTTGAAATTGTTACAAAGATTAAAAGGAACAAGGAAATGATGGCATTGTATCCCTAAGCTAAGCTAAGAACGGTCATGTGCTCATTTGAGACCGAAAACCTGATGTTAGCAGGGAAAATGACGGCTCAGTACGTGTTTTGATAATTAATACCCGTCAAGGACATGCTGCTAAAAATGTTCTTGGCGAGTATTAATTAACAAAACACGTCATTGGCCGTCATTTTCCCATGTTAGCAAGAAGCCAACTAATGAAACACTCATTGGACAGCCCACACCTAATGGGCGAAGCCCAAGACACCCGAAGGGACAGCCCGCACCCTTAATGGGCCAAGCCACTAGTTTATGATTCAGCCATAGGGTATCAAAATAATAGAGGATGCAATGTCACAAAGAAAATGAGAAACGTCTTTTCTTCTTTTTATCGATCATTTGTCCATTTCATTAAAATGTGTTACATGCATGGCATAGTACAGTCCACAGGCTCGAGTCAGTGGAAAATTTATTTGGTGTTACTAGGACACCGTCACGTACGTAGTGTCTCAATACTCTTCTTCGCTACACGCATTTTGCGGGACCACGAACTAAGTGTATGAACCCTATGGAAATGTGTGGTGAATAGAGGTACGTGTTGAGGCATGCATTATATGGCGGTGCCTAAAGACAGCTGAATAATTACTCATCAGTCGATCGAGAAAATTATTCGGTGGTGCTACTGCATGCAACTGTAATTTTATTTTGAATGAGGAAAAGCATCTGATCGAGAATATTACTTCCGACATTAATCTGCATCACCATTGCCTTTACAAAAGTGATAAGGAAAAAGCAGCAAAATCCCTTCACGAAGATGGTGATGCAGGGGTAGGACCACGTTGTTGTAGGTGCTGCTATCAGAAAAATAATTTGCCAGTTGCAAATTGCTTTAGGACAAGGTGGTGAGAAGTCCTTTGTCTGCCTTATCACTTTCAAATTTCAATTATAAAAAACCGGGAGTTTTATGATTAATTGTGACCACTAAACTTTTCATTTAATACATGCTCTTGAATTGAATATATAGTTGCCTTGCCTAACCAACCATCTCGCCTTGGCGTGTACTGAGTCACATTTAAATTAGAAATCCAGGTGATATGTGTCTTAACCAGTTATCGATATATATATATATATTTTTATAATAAGATGTTTGGGTCAGCTTGCGCACCTTCACTCTGGGGACCTGAAATTAACGTTCGGGCAAACCCTTCAGTGGCCAAAGGGTTTGAAATATTTGATTTTTCGTAGAATCCAAACTTGCGATCTCTTAGGAGGCTAGACCTTTAGTTACTTTCTCATGCTTACTTGACTGAACCCCTTGGAGATCTAATTATTGATTTTTGGTGAGCTCCAGCTTCTGTTCTTGTTACTTACGTATTAAAACCGTATACAGTGCAATAGCTCTTCTGGGAAAGAGCTGAAGGGGAAGTTAGACAGATCATGGATCGGGGACCCTGTAGTGCTCCAAGCGCGCTTCACCATCCTGCCTTCAAGAAAAGAGTGCACATTCAGAATTAGGAATACAGAATATCGCTTTTGACGAGCTCTCGATCGTTGTTACGTACAAGGAGCATCAATACCCATGAATGTCATTGCATTTTGCCATTGTCATTCTCATTTTTGGACAATGAATAATGTCATTTTGTCAAAAAAATTGATAAATGTGTTGCACTCATGTTTTGCTATTTCTTTCGATCTCCATAGAAAACTAATAAAAAACAAGTACTTTTTGCCGGATGAGTTTTGAGAAAAAAAACTAATCGGAAAAGTTAGAGATGTAAGTCCCACATGCAACTTTCTTGCTAACTGAACATCCAAAAAATGCAAAGATGTTAGACATCCCGTACTTTCCTTTCATCTCCTTGCAACTGAACGAGGCCAGAGACCAGTATAGTTGAATGTGACCTGAGATGCTCATCAAAACTGAGTCTCTTGGTGTCATACTACTCACTTTTTAACTTCTAAAAGGTTGTGTCTGATTTTGAATTTGTAGAGGAGAACGAAAAGGGAGAAGACAAACCCAAATAAAGTAGAAGTTAACACTACATCCTTAAATATGTAAACATGCACTGAACCTTGTTACATGGTTCCTCAAAATAAACAAAAAAATAATAATAATAAGAACGAGGCATCGTTCAATTTTAAGGATGCTTTGTAGAATAAGCTTTTGCATTCAAGTTGGGACTTGGAATATATAATCGAAAAAAGTTGGGGACTTAATTGGAATCAGAGACTCAGGGTTTGTCCTGTTTAATTTATGGTCCTCGACAAAATGTAAACTTTTATTAGGACCTGATGAGATTCCCGGGCCATGTGTTGTGTAGTTAACAGTACTTGGCAGCCTCTTCTTTCTGCTAAATCTTAGACTAAATTTTCTTTTTTATCTTTCTGTTTGATAGTTGGTTGAACTTGTGATGCAGAGAAGAGAAGCGTGTATTTTTTGTATTATGACATCTTAGGTAGCATCATGCGATTAGTGTCGTTCATCACGTATTTCACTTCAACCATAGGTTTTCTAGATCAAATCGCCCATGCTGGAAGATTCCTAAAAAAAAATTACCGTTGTACAACTCGTCGGTCAAACTTTCTTTCCCAAATAGGTGGAGACAGTCAGGTTTGCATCAACTTATAATAACTGGATGGATTAAGTATCAAATTAATTATCTCTCACGCATATTGTATGATCATTTAGTGGAGGGTATTAAGACAATGTGATAAGATGATGCCTTTTCAAAATTGGGTATTTTCCTTTTTTGAGTAGGAAGAAAACTTAAGAACAAGTAATGGACAGGATAAGGTTAGGTCCATGCTAATTGTTTGGGTTCAAAGTTCATAAAAACCAATTACTAGCCATATATATGTATATATATATATATATATCCCATACCACCCAAATGTTGGCTAAGTGTCCTGCTAAAGCAAACAATTCGCAAAACCGTTCCATAGTCGTAAGTTTTAAAATAAAAATTTAAGTCGTTCACGCATACTGATCGATGTCGTAAGTATCAAGGTTTACAAAGTAAACAGTTAGGATCACATTTTCAAATTTGTTCGGATCAAGACCCAAATCGAAGGCACGACAGGCCCCATTTCCTCTTTTGGAAAGTCCATAGCATCAATTGACCCTTCTGCTCCTATAATGTGCCTCCGCCCCCATTTCCAGTTATCGATTATGGATTGGAGATTTCTTTTTTCTTCTTTGAACCATAGGGATGGATCCCCCTTTTCGACTCAACATAATAATGCCTACTCCCCTAGATGGGGATTCCATTTATTCTAAACAATAGCATCAATCCGACAAATTAATTCTCATTCATAGAATCATGTACAAGATTGTAATCAAATTTCTGTCAGATGAATTGAACAGTCACCTTTCTTCAGGAATCAACCAGCCTTTTGAATAAATCTTGCAGATCCAACTTTAGAGGAGTATATAATAAAATCACGGAGTGATTTTCGCACCTCCAAATTGTAAACCAAATTCTCAAGGGGAGTGCCAAAATCAACTCTATATTGATTTTTGCACTCCCCAATGTTAACAGTTTGGGAAGAGCGAAAATAAACTCTATATTAATTTCTGCACTCTCAAGGAAAGTGCAGTTAACAATTTGGGAAGTGCGAAAATCACTCCCCTATAATCAACACCAATTTATAAGTTTAGTTGCACAATAAAAGACTTGGAATTTGTGTGGGGTGATGAGATCTTTAGTGCAAATTAAGATTTATTTTTTTATAGTTAGATGTCTAGGCCACCGCTCGACTAATTTCGAGCGCTGAAATCAACGACCAGCCAAATCCTTTAATGGCTCCACGATTTGTAATGTTTGACCTCCGTAGAATTCAAGCATGTGATCTCGATGGAGGAATTCGAACATTTGACCTCATGCTCATTTGGCCAAACCCATTGGAATTAGTGCAAAGTAAGATTAATCATTATCATGGGTATGTGTGAGTAAAGGGTAATACGATGCATATATATATATATATATATATATACACACACACACAATTGGAGTTGTGCACCATTTTTAATTGGTTTTTTGGCTCCATTGGGAGAAGGGGATTGGAGCAGGGGCATGTGAAGGTGAAGGAATAAAGAGAATTGGATAAGAGAAAAGGGATGTGGTCACTATTTGTCCACTAGGGGAGATGTTCATCATTGTGATTGGACGACTCTATAAATTAAACATAATGGTATGGTCGTACCATACTTATTAGGATTCATCTCCTCCTATGATCCATTCAATTTTCCGTGGGCATCAATTGTCGAGTAACGGGTCGTTTGCCGACTAAATTAGTTTTTGGTAGATATAGTATAAGGAGAGATATGATAAGATAACGGATATACATAGGGAGAATGTATATAAATTGTTTGTTTACGTAATTTATAGAAGAGATATATGTTCATGCTTGGTTTGTTTCGGGTGGATATAGCAGATATAAAATTAAAAGAGGACGGTGACATTTTCGTAATTAAGAAGGCGGATATGAGAGTGGATATAATAACACCACCTCTCCCCCTATCCTTATTATATCCGTTTGTGGGCGGATCCGTTGTCTATATCCGGATGACAAACATTGAATATCCTGTCGGCAAACGGGCAGTTAATAGTATGATTTAGAGTCCATTTGATTGGTAGATTCTTTCCTCACACAATTGACCATAGTTTGATTCTTGAAGTTAGACTACAAAAAAGTTATTTCTTGTGAATTTCTTCATCTCAACGTGAACGACCTGCGTTGAGGTGTGCACAAGTTGACTCATATACCCTTGACCACCAAAAGGAAAAAGTATGATCCTCTGGTAGATCTTAGCTTTTTTCAAGGACAACGACGTGGGGTAGTACGTAGTTGTAATTGGGGCACCACTCCCTTTACCGATAAAATCTAGTACGTCACATATAACTTCATGCACCATGAAAAATGAAAATAAAAATGAGGGAAGTCATCATTTAACTCTGTAAAGCGAGAGACGGGGTTGTATTTTGAGGAGAATTAGACGGCTTGATTTTGGGATTCAATACCTAATACCTAAGAGAGTACCATTTTTACTTTTGAAGTAAACAAATTATGTTTTGGATCAATTAATAAAGGTGACCTAATTAAGTTGTGTATTTACTTATTTTAGACTCAACCTGATAATACTAGAGTACAAATTACAATGTTGGACGCGATATGGGGATGGCTTGCTACGTAGTCAAGATTTGGGACCTATAGATTTGCTCTATCTCCTACGTCTTAGGTTCGAAACTTCGAAGCTACTATTGACTTTTATAGGACAAGTTCATACAGAATTTTGCTTCAACTTTAATTGGATCTCCAGGCATGAACAGTGGCAATGGTGTGGAAGCTAGCTAGAACATTTAAGTTGGCAAAAATTATGCTAGTATAAATAACTTGGGAGCTTGAAACACGTACAGACGGAACTAGAAATTTTTATCAGAGGGGTGTCACAGACTTAACTAGAGTCTAATCTATGATTTATTTTGTCTACGTGATAGGCGAGAGAGAAGATATATTTAGGTAGCAAACATATGAACCAAACTGTCGTGCTTATGAATTTCACATTCACAAAAGCCTTCGACTATTTTTTATATATCTCCACAACTATTTTTGTGGGCGATATTGCGATTTCATCATGGGTTTGGTGGAAGTTTTATGGCCATTTATATCTTTGATGGGGTGTTTGGGATAAGCTGATAATTACAGTTGGGTCAAAGTTCTACTACATAAATTTTGTATCTGGAATAATAATTAAAATTTTAAAATTTTGTACCTGGAATAATAATTAAAATTTTACAATGTAGGTGGGGTCAATTGACCATGGTTTGGGAATATAATTAATGCAGCGAATAGATTGATATGTGAGCTTTACAGAGAAGGGAATAATTTCCTCTCTAATTGACAATATCAAGCATCGGTAAAAAGCAAATCCACGAGCTCTGATACTTAGGAGTTTGCTTTTTTTTTTTTTTTTTAAAGATTTTCGATTTTATTAATTATTTTGGAGTTAGTTCATACAAAGTTTAATTTATTCTAACTTTAAATGGGGTCTCTCGTTAGTGAACGGTGTGATTTGTTTTTCAGAATTAATTGAGGTGAACGTAAACTAGCTAGGACACCTGGTTATGGTTATAGAAGGAAGATAAAGGGCATTGGTAAGTGGTAACGAGGGTAGTTATATACATTAATACTCCATTACATTAAACAAGCTGACACATACCACAATGCTTAACTTAAACAAAGTAGCAGTACTACTCCATTACAAGTGGGGTTGGCTGGGGGGTTTGAGTCCCAACTCCCAAGTGAGAGCCATGAGTGAGAGCCATGTGACACCCACAGTGTGGTCCAGGCCACATAACTCTAATAATATAATACCACGGCATTTTCACAAGAGAAAATCAGAGGACAACTTTTTTCCCACTTTTTGTACTAATTAATTAATTAATTAATATGGTTGGAAACCAAAAAAGAATAATAGCAGCAGCAGCAAACGAACAAATAAATAAATACTGTACTACAATAGCATCAAAGTAAGAGAAGGGAAAGGATGGGTCGTTTTCTTGCGCACGGGGGCTGTTTCTTTCTATCTACTTACTATAACCATGTACTAGCTAACTGGGTTTGTATCTGGTGAAGGGATGAAAAAATTATTCAGAGTCTGGCAGGGGCATGCCTCCTAATAACAACTTCCTTTGCTAGAAGGGCTGCCACCTGGGCGGGTGTGGACGAGTTCGGAATCCAACCAACTTCACATTAATTAGTTCGACATTCTGTAGTAAATTGTTCGGATTTATTCGTGTCCGCGTTTGGCTGAACGTGTTTGAACTCTAGCTTTATTAACTATGAGCCATGAGGTATTTGGAACAATTCACCAAATCAATTAGTAGTGTATAAATTGGTTAAAAACCGCATAACTAACACTAAAATAAAAAATAATTAATCAAAAATATTCAGAATTA